>CAJNDS010002074.1:130000-146190 GCA_905221605.1 Symbiodinium natans | reverse complement strand
AAGAAGAGTGCTATCCGTCTCCTTGTTTCTTGTGTCTTCTCTTCTTTTCAGTTCATCATATTCCTCTTTTCGGCCTGTCTCTTCTGCTCTTTTCCTTACCCTTATCCTTTTCAAGTTCTTCCTTTTTAGTTTTTCTGTTTCGAAAAGAAAGAGGGAAGGGAGAGAGAAGGGCGAGAGGATAGATAAAGAAGAGTGCCATCTTCTTTGCGCCTTGTTTTGTCTCTCCATCTTCTTTGTTCATCTCTCTTCTATTCTTTTCTTGGCTCTTCCCATTAGAATTGTGTTCCTTTTATCTCTGCTCTCTCCTTCTCTTTCCCTTGTCTTCTCCTGTTCCCCTTCAAATGACAAAAACACAAGAAAGGAAGAAGAGGGGAATGGAGGCCCTTTTCCTGTATTCTCCTGTTGCAATGAATAAGGAAAAGAGCATAGGAGATAAGGAAGGGAATTGAAAAGAAAATGGGCGATCGGGTGTCCTTTTTGCTAGTTTTCTGCATCTTCAAGGAAGAAAAAAGGACACCCGCCCAAGAAGGAAAAGTAACTTAAGAGATAGGGAGGAAATTGAAGAGCTCCTCTCCTTACCTAGTCATTCCCTGTCCTCTCTTCTTATCTGTTGTTTGTCTTATTCGCTTCAAAAAGCAAAATAAGGGAAAGGCGATTTCCTGAAGAGGAAGAAGGGCGCCTACCTGTGAATAGCAAGATTGATTTTTCTAATTAGGGAGAGACTTGCCCCGCCTGAGCCTCCCTGGCCTGCTTGTTGTGGCCACATACAGTTGCGCTTCCAGCAAAATGGCATCCTTGTTATCTCGTCTCACTTCTCTTTACCTTCTCTCCTTCTGTTTCCTTTTGACTGATAAACCACAAGAAAGGAACTTGTGTGATAAGGCAGTGGAAGGGTAAGCAGAGGGTGACTCCTGGCGCGTGGACCGGTCCATACTTCATCATACCCCTCCTCTCGGCCTATCTCTTCTGTTCCTTTCCTTACCCTTCTCCTTCTCATAGTTCTTCCTTTTTGTTCTCTTATTTCGAAAAGAAAGAGGGAAGGGAGAGAGAAGGGAGAGAGGATAGATAAAGAAGAGTGCCATCTTCTCTGCGCCTTGTTTTGTCTCTCCCAATTCTCTATTCATCTCTCTTCTATTCTTTTCTTTGCTCTTCCCATTAACAATGCAATCCTTTTGTCTCTCCTCTCTCCTTCTCTCTCCCTTCTCTTCTCCTGTTCCCCTTTAAATGACAAAAACGCAAGAAAGGAAGAACAAGAGGGGAATGGAGGCCATGTTCCTTTCTTTTCCAATGGATGGGAAAGTGAGCGGGTTGGCTCCTTGTCCGTAGA
This sequence comes from Symbiodinium natans, assembly GCA_905221605.1. Taxonomy (NCBI): domain Eukaryota; class Dinophyceae; order Suessiales; family Symbiodiniaceae; genus Symbiodinium; species Symbiodinium natans. The sequence continues at coordinate 144,863 of CAJNDS010002074.1, read as the reverse complement.
CCCTCCCCACGCTGCAGCAAATCCCCTCCTCTCGCCCTATCGCCTCTGTTCTTTTCCTTGTTCCCAAACGGAAAAAGAAAATGGGTTCCTTTACATGTTCATTGTTCTTCCTTTTGTTTTTTGTTTGAAAGGTAAAGATAAGAAAGAGAGGAAAGAAGAAAACGAGCACCATCTTCTCTTTGCCTGATTTTGCACCTCCCTCTCCTGTCTTCATTTCTCTTCCATGATTTTCATTGCTCTTCCCATGAAAATTGCTTCCTTTTGATCTCTCCTCTCCCCTTTCTCTCTCCCTTCTCTTCTCTTGTTCTCTTTTGAATCTCAAAATCACACCAAAGGAAGCTTCTTTTCCTTATTGAATGAAAAAGAAAAACAAGAAAAGAGATAGGTAAAGACACTGAAGAGCTCCACTGCCTATTGTTTCATTCCCTTTCCTCTCTTTCTATGTGTTGTTTCCTTGTCGTTTCAGCAAGCTAGCAAAATAAGAGCAAGGGGGCTTCCTGAAGAGGAGAGAGGGCACCTATTTTTTTAATTATAGAGGGGAAAGAGAGACAAGGAAGGGAGAGATGATAGATAAAGAAGAGTGCTATCCGTCTCCTTGTTTCTTGTGTCTTCTCTTCTTTTCAGTTCATCATATTCCTCTTTTCGGCCTGTCTCTTCTGCTCTTTTCCTTACCCTTCTCCTTTTCAAGTTCTTCCAATTTAGTTTTTCTGTTTCGAAAAGAAAGAGGGAAGGGAGAGAGAAGGGCGAGAGGATAGATAAAGAAGAGTGCCATCTTCTTTGCGCCTTGTTTTGTCTCTCCATTTTCTTTGTTCATCTCTCTTCTATTCTTTTCTTGGCTCTTCCCATTAGAATTGTGTTCCTTTTATCTCTCCTCTCTCCTTCTCTTTCCCTTGTCTTCTCCTGTTCCCCTTTAAATGACAAAAACACAAGAAAGGAAGAAGAGGGGAATGGAGGCCCTTTTCCGGTATTCTCCTGTTGCAATGAATAAGGAAAAGAGCATAGGAGATAAGGAAGGGAATTGAAAAGAAAATGGGCGATCGGGTGTCCTTTTTGCTAGTTTTCTGCATCTTCAAGGAAGAAAAAAGGACACCCACCCAAGAAGGAAAAGTAACTTAAGAGATAGGGAGGAAATTGAAGAGCTCCTCTCTTTACCTAGTCATTCCCTGTCCTTCCCTGGCCTGCTTGTTGTGGCCACATACAGTTGCGCTTCCAGCAAAATGGCATCCTTGTTATCTCGTCTCACTTCTCTTTCCCTTCTCTCCTTCTGTTTCCTTTTGACTGATAAACCACAAGAAAGGAACTTGTGTGATAAGGCAGTGGAAGGGTAAGCAGAGGGTGACTCCTGGCGCGTGGACCGGTCCATACTTCATCATACCCCTCCTCTCGACCTATCTCTTCTGTTCCTTTCCTTACCCTCTCCTTCTCATAGTTCTTCCTTTTTGTTTTCTTATTTCGAAAAGAAAGAGGGAAGGGAGAGAGAAGGGAGAGAGGATAGATAAAGAAGAGTGCCATCTTCTCTGCGCCTTGTTTTGTCTCTCCATCTTCTTTGTTCATCTCTCTTCTATTCTTTTCTTGGCTCTTCCCATTAAAATTGTGTTCCTTTTATCTCTCCTCTCTCCTTCTCTCTCCCTTCTCTTCTCCTGTTCCCCTTTAAATGACAAAAGCGCAAGAAAGGAAGAACAAGAGGGGAATGGAGGCCATGTTCCTTTCTTTTCCAATGGATGGGGAAAGCGAGCGGGGTTGGCTCCTTGTCCGTAGACCCTCCCCATGCTGCAGCAAATCCCTCCTCTCGCCCTATCGCCTCTGTTCTTTTCCTTGTTCCCAAACGGAAAAAGAAAACGGGTTCCTTTACATGTTCATTGTTCTTCCTTTTGTTTTTATTTGAAAGGGAAAGATAAGAAAGAGAGGAAAGAAGAAAACGAGCACCATCTTCTCTTTGCCTGATTTTGCACCTCCCTCTCCTGTCTTCATTTCTCTTCCATGATTTTCATTGCTCTTCCCATGAAAATTGCTTCCTTTTGGTCTCTCCTCTCTCCTTTCTCTCTCCCTTCTCTTCTCTTGTTCTCTTTTAAGCTCAAAATCACACCAAAGGAAGCTTCTTTTCCTTATTGAATGAAAAAGAAAAACAAGAAAAGAGATAGGTAAAGACACTGAAGAGCTCCACTGCCTATTGCTTCATTCCCTTTCCTCTCTTTCTATGTGTTGTTTCCCTTGTTGTTTCAGAAAGCTAGCAAAATAAGGGCAAGGGGGCTTCCTGAAGAGGAGAGGGCACCTATTTGTTTTAATTATAGAGGGAAAAGCGAGAGACAAGGAAGGAGAGATGATAGATAAAGAAGAGTGCTATCCGTCTCCTTGTTTCTTGTGTCTTCTCTTCTTTTCAGTACCCCTCCAGAAAATTCAAATGGCCTCCTTGTTGTCTCTCCTCACTTCCCTTGCCCTTCTCTCCTTCTGTTACCTTTTAACTAATAAAACACAAGAAAGGAACTTGTATGATAAAGCAGTGGAAGGGTAAGCAGAGGGTGACTCCTTGCGCGTGGACCTTGCCCATACTTCATCATATCCCTCTTTTCGGCCTGTCTCTTCTGCTCTTTTCATTACCCTTCTCCTTTTCAAGTTCTTCCTTTTTAGTTTTTCTGTTTCGAAAAGAAAGAGGGAAGGGAGAGGGAAGGGAGAGAGGATAGATAAAGAAGAGTGCCATCTTCTTTGCGCCTTGTTTTGTCTCTCCATCTTCTTTGTTCATCTCTCTTCTATTCTTTTCTTGGCTCTTCCCATTAAAATTGTGTTCCTTTTATCTCTCCTCTCTCCTTCTCTTTCCCTTCTCTTCTCCTGTTCCCCTTTAAATGACAAAAACACAAGAAAGGAAGAACAAGAGGGGAATGGAGGCCCTTTTCCTGTATTCTCCTGTTGCAATGAATAAAGAAAAAAGGATAGGAGATAAGGAAGGGAATTGAGGAGCTCCTTTCGCTACTTTCTTATGCCCTTTCCTTTGTATCTACCACACAAAAACACGACTCTCAGCTTCCAAATAAACCCTATTTAAGCCACCCACGGGGGGGGGGGGCGGGCTGTGCCCCCCCCCGCCGGCGCCCCGCTTGTTTTAAGCCGTGCAAGCTTGCTTCAAAGAATAATGAGTCTTTTTTTGGCCCCCCCCAGCCCCCCCCAGCTGTGCAGGCTTGCTTCAAATCATGTGAATCTTTTCTTCCTATAGACAAAATGCAAGTTTTGCTATGGACATATAGAGAATTTTAAATGGAGGTTTGTTGTCCTATGTAAATGCACACCAATAGAGCGTTCCCTTTGTAAATGTAGAGAAAATCATGGTTTTCTACAGAAACATGTTTCCGACGGAAATATTGACGGTTTTCCTATGAAAATATAGAGAACCGCCTGCCCCCCCACCACCCCCGCCCACACAACACAACCCCTTCCCCCCCCCAAAACAAAAAAAACAAAAAAAAACACGACCACCCCGTGTCATCGTCTACATGGGACGTTGTCAAAGAATGCTGTTGGAGGGGCGGGTGGGGCGGGGGGGGGGGCTGGGCGAGGGGGCCTTTGTTAAAACCGAAACTGAAAAGACTCGGCTGCAATTTTGCGAAACTGAAGAGTTCTGGCTGCAACCCTGACAAGGGGGCTGGGGGCCGATGTTAGAACCGAAATGACAGGGAGTTAGAACCGAAATTGAACAGAATCGGCTGTAAACCTCAACTCGAGAGACCCTAACCCCCCAAACTCGAACCCTCAACCACAGAGCCTAAAACCCTCAACTCTAAAACCCTCGACGCTACCCCCAAAGCCCCTTGGATACACCAAAGACGGCCCCTACACTCCCTGGTTTAGGGTTTAGGGTTGAGGGTCGCGCAGCCCCGCTCCCCCCCCCCGCTTTTTTCAAGCCGTGCAAGCTTGCTTCAAATCATATGAATGTCTTTTTACAGATAGACAAAATAAAAGTCTTGCTATGGACATATAGAGAAAATGGAGGTCTGTTGTTCTATGTAAATACACACCAAGTAGGCTTTTGTAAATGTAGAGAAAATCATGGTTTTCTATGTGAAGATAGCGAAAATCAGTGTTTTCCTACGGAAATATTGACAAGATGTAGTTTTTTGTCCTATGGAAATACACAGAACTGCCTGACCCTCCCCCACCACCCCCACCCACACAACACAACCCCTCCCCCCCCATAAAAAAAAGACCACCCCATGTCATCGTCTACATGGGACTTTGTCAAAGAATGCTGTTGGGATGGTGTTTTTTGCTCGAGGTTTCTTGGAGATGAGGGCTACCTGGGATCAAGCAAGTCGTTATAACGTCAAGGCCTGAACTTCCTAACGGCCTCTTCAGTACGGACTAAACTAAACTTCTCTATACCGGGGCGGGAGCGAGGGGCCTATATGTTATTGCCGAGCTCCCGTCCCGTCCGTCCCCGGCCGTCCCGTCCCGTCCCGTCCCCCTGTCCCGTCCCGTCCCGTCCCGTCCCGTCCCGTCCGGTCCCGTTCGGTCCCGTTCGGTCCCGTCCGGTCCCGTCCCGTCCCGTCCCGTCCCGTCCCGTCCCGTCCCGCCGCCCCGCCCCGGCCGGGCCCGTCCCGTCCCGTCCCGTCCCGTCCCGTCCCGTCCCGTCCCGTCCCGTCCCGTCCCGTCCCGTCCCGTCCCGTCCCGTCCCGTCCCGTCCCATCCCGTCCCGTCCCGTCCCGTCCCGTCCCGTCCCGTCCCGTCCCGTCCCGTCCCGTCCCGTCCCGTCCCGTCCCGTCCCGTCCCGTCCCGTCCCGTCCCGTCCCGTCCCGTCCCGTCCCGTCCCGTCCCGTCCCGTCCCGTCCCGTCCCGTCCTGTCCCGTCGGCGGACATCGAAAACCAACCGGCGGACATCGAACGGGAACTGGCGAACATCCATAGGTCACATCTAGTCTTTCGTTGTCATGATGACTTTTTCGTTGTTCGCCGGTAATATTCCCCCCAAGTGCCCAGTTCCAGAGTATTCGCAGACAGTCCCCACTGCCCAACCCCACAGTATCCCGAGAGTCCCCGGAGTGCCCACCCCAGAGTATCAGTCCATGGAATGCCTTGGGGTGCCCAACCCCAGAGTGCCCGGACAGAATCCCTGCAGTGCCCAACCCCAGATTATTTCCAGAGAGTCCCTGGAGTGCCCAACCCGGGCGTGAGCTTGCAAATTCTCTGGCCTGCAGAGTGGGGATGTTCGAAGTAAACGGAGTTTCTCCCTTCATTTTATGTAGTTTTGCATTTTCACGTTTCTGTAATTGGATGTTGGTTTATTCATGTCTGTTCATGTCTTTATAGATTGGAGATTTGTATTTCATGTAACTATTTCTAATCGTATATACATAATGTGTATACTTTTATAAATGTATATATATATATATACACATATACATATACATATATGTATGTATATATATATATATATATATATATATTTGTATAGAGTGTATATATTATTTTCATGTATTGACATAGGCTTCAATAGCGAAGTGAGTCATTCCTCCCTTGCTAAGCAACTTGCATCCATTGTGTTCCGGGCCCTGGAGGTGCTCTCCATGATGAGCGTCCTTCAGAGGCCGTGGGGCACCCAGGAGGGTTTAGGGTTTAGGGTTTAGGGTTTAGGGTTTAGGGTTTAGGGTTTAGGGTTTAGGGCTTAGCGATCAGCATCGCAAGCCCAGACGCTCACCAGTCAAGCAGGTGTGTTTTTGTGAGCCGAATTATACCCACCCACCCACTCCCATAACATTCAGAACTTATTAAGAAATCTATCCATTCCCAATCGGCCCTGAACTTTGAAGCCCAAAGCCTAGTAGGCCCACCCTAAACCCAAGGCCTACAGTAGACCATTACCCAGAAACCCACAGGCCCAAGGCCCACAGTAGACCCCGGAAACCCTAAAACCAAGGCTCAGTATAGGCCGAACCTAGGCTTAACCCCGAGGTTGAGCAATCCAAAACATGCTTGAGCTTCAAGCTGCACAGCCTAACGCCGAAGCCTAGCCCTGACCCTAACCCTATGCCCCAAATCCTATGCCCCAACCCTATGCCCCAAACTCTTGGGTGCTGAGCCCTATGCCCCCAAACCCTCCCAAACCCTAGGGCCCTAAACTCGTTGGGGCCGGCGGGGGAGATTCTCTCTCGCTCGCATTCTGCGCCAAACCTAGGCTCTTCTACCCGACGCCTCAAACCCTAGCGCTCTAAACCCATCCCAAACCCCGATGGCCCCAAACCTTAGGGCCCTTGGCCCTATGCCGCCCTCAACCAGATGTCCCAACACTTGCGCACCAAGGTCATGAGGCTTTAAATCATATATGCAAGAGAGGATTTAGGGTTTCGGGAGTAAAACCGTCTGCCAAGACCTCGCAGAGACCCAGAGTCCGCCTCTCTGAGGCGAGATGTTCCACAGCTCTGGGTCCGAGCCTTGAGCTACCTTGAGCTACATTTGCAGGGTATCGCTTGCTGGGGAAGCTAATGACTCACAGGACCCCTCGAAGCCTGTGATCGCCCGAGCTGGGCAAACAAATGGACGCGGCCTCAATGGATGGTAGTTGTTCTTGTTGTCGCCGTTCGTTTTACTATTAGTGTTGTTCAAAGCACGAAGCTCTTGTTGCCGCCGCTCGTTTTACTATTAGTTTCGTTCAAAGTACGAAGATGACGGCAGTGACGATGACGACGATGATGCTGACGATGATGATCACCGCCATCACCATTAGGTGTATTAAGCTGAAGGAACACGGCGTGAAGGGATGTCGGCATGGTTCGTTAAGGCCGGCACCGATCGCCTTCCCCTCGGGCACGGGTCCCGGATGGAGAGTCCGTTCCAGTATACATGCGCAAATGCAGAATATACCTATACATAATCATACACATGTACATATACGTATACAAATGCATACGTGCAAACATAAACCACCCAGCCACCCACAGACTGACAGACACAGGCACATACACATCTAGAAATACACATATACACATCCACATATACAAATACACCTGTACAAATACACATATACAAGTACACAGAGATAGATATATACACATATATTTGGTACCCCCCCCCTGGAGAATCTACCTCCAAAGGGTGGGGGTTTAAGACACCTGTAGCTTTTTCGTATCGGGTTGAAGATACCTCTAACGCTTTCGTATAGATTCTTACCCTCTCATCTTCAACAAGATTCGCATTTCAATCTCTACATGATGAGAGTTTCAGATTTCCATATCCAGAGGATGAGGTATAAGAGTTTGTGTTTTGTTTTAGGTGTGTTGCTTAGAAGCAGTTGGGTTGCTTATAAGCAGTCGGGTTGCTTAGGTGGGGGGGGGGGGGGGGGGGGGCGGGGGGGTTCTTCCAACTTGGCCTTGGGACCTGTGGTACCCCCCCCCCCCCCCCCCCCCCCCCTCCCCCCCCCCCCCCCCTCACTCCGCTCCGCTCCGCTCCCGCTCCAGCTCCAGGGTTTTTTTCTTAAGGTTAAGGGTTGTTTGGGCTGGGCTTGTCTCTAAAACCCTATCGGGGTTAAGGCTTTAAGGCTTTAAGGATTTAAGAGAAGCCCCGACACCCTACAGGTTTAGGGTTTTAATCGCTATGCCTTAAACCTATAGGATCTAGGGCTACACCTTAAACCCTACACCTTTAAACCCTATGGGGTTTCAAGGTTAAGCAACTAAACTTAACCCTTAACCTTTAAACCCTATAGGGTTAAGGTTTAAAGGTTTAGGGTGTAAGATGTAAGGATTTCAAATCTAAGCCGGAAATTAAACCAAAACCCTTAACTTTTAAACCCTACAGGTTTAAGATTCAGGCATTTAACCGGCAATTGAACCTAAGCCCTTAACCTTTAAACCCTATAGGTTTAAGGTGTAAAGGTTCAGGGTTTAATTAAGACTCATGCATTCAAACCTAAGCCCATAGAGTTTAAACCTTAAGTGTTTAAGGTTTAGACATTTCAACCTCACCCTAAACCCTTTAGGGTCAGAACCCTAAAACCCTATGAAGGTTCCAAGGTCTTAACCCTAAAGGCGCTAAAAGGATAAATGCCCAGACCTTAGGTTTTGAAGGCGAATGAAGTTTAGGAATTTAGCCTTGAGGTTTAGGCATTACAATCTGCAAGCCCCATAGGATTTTACAGGTGCAAGATCTAGTGATTAAAACCTAAGGCTTGGGCATTCAATCTGTAACCCTAAAGGCTTGAACCTTAAACCCCATAGAGTCCCTATAGGGTTAGGTATTTAAACCGAATAGGTGGCCTTTAAACTCTATAGGTTTAAAGGTTTAGGGTTTAGGTTGAAATATTTAAACCCTATAGGATGTAAAGCTTTAGGGTTATTCAGGGTGTATCTCTAGAACCCTATCGGGGCTAGCCCTTATAGGGTTTAAACCCTACATGGTTTACCCTTTTGTGGTTTAAGACTTAGGAATTTAAAAATCGTAACCCGAAACCTTGTAGGGTTTTAACCCCTTTACTGTTTCAACGACAAACCCTGAAGCCTTACAGGGCTCACGTTTAGAATCCTTAAACCCTAAACCCGCTAAACCCTACAGTAACAGAACCTTGTAACCCTATAGGGTTTGAGGCTTAAACTCTTGAACTTTAAATCCCATAGGGCTAGGAAAAGCAAAGACAAAGTAGGATAAGTGCCCACATCATGTATGTATATAGGGTATATGTACTGTATATCAATTGCAGATAATGGAGAAGGAAGGACGGTACGCCTCGAACCATAAGATTGGGGGGGGGGGGGGTACCATCACTCAACCCTAAACCCTAAACCTTAAACCCTAAACCCATCCAAGATCCAAGATTACCTGAAAAGGTAGATTCTCCTGGGGGGGGGGTAGCATATATTTAAGTACATGAATCAATAGGAAAAAACGTATATATATATATATATATACACATACATACACGTATATACACATGCCATTTCTCTGCGCTCGTTTAGCATTTCAGAAGACGCGTTTCGACCGCAGCCATGTTGTTCTGAAGGATCCACGTCTCCGCACTGCGGATCGAGCTGCTGCTCGCCTCAACACAGACGGAGGACACGGGCATCGCACCTTGTTCTGACTTGCTCCAAGCTTTCTGAAACCAAGAAGAAAACCGAGAGATTCAGGAGGGCCCGTCTCGCTCTCCGCGCGTGCTCGGCAGTCGGCAGGGTGGGCACCTTGCAGAACTCGTGTGTCCGTGCGTGACGTGGCTGGTTGGCCATGCGCTGGCCGCGTACGGTGTGAGCCTTGCAGGTATCCGACTCCTGGTCGCTCTTCTCGCCCAGTGCTGGGGCAGAAGGCGGCATCCTTGGGCGTTGAAACCTTTGCCACAACCTCTGCCTGGGATCTCCGGGGCCGGTGCCATGGGATGCCATGGGGTTGAGGTGGCACCGCAACGCTCGCGAATGAAATCTGGACCTCCAAGTGCCCTACTCGGCTTGTTCCAGGGAGCCAGTAGCTTGGAACAGGATGCTTGCCCGCACTTGTAACGTGCCAGGTACAACGAGCTTGGAGAAGACACGCTTGCTGCAGGAATCCTCCAGCCAGAAACCAGCTCCCGACTTACACACTCGGTGAACAGCATTGCAGCATAGCTGTTGGAAGGTGCCCCTAGGGACAGAAGCACCGAACTGAGGCAGAACAGATGGAGGGCCTCCTGCGGCTATCGCATGCCCTTGGAGAGGCCGTGGCTTCGCGTGCATCGGGACAGCAAGCGGAGTGTAAGCAGGGCAGCGTGTGGTCAACACCGAATGCTCTCTGCAACGCGCCTTGCGGTGTGGTGGCCCTGAGAGGTCCCCCGAAGTTTCCTGTGAAGAAACTGCTTGGGGACCTTGGGGTTGCTTTTGGCGTTGCTCCGAATGAGGGGGCCGCCGTAGATGCAGGTTAGGGCCAGTTGTGTCTGATGAAGAAAGCCCATCATGTTGCCCAACAGGCTCAACGGGCGCTGGAGCTACAGGCGGAGGTGAGATTGCGGGATTTGTGCAGAGCATCCTTCCAGTCCGCTCTGTCCTCTTTGAGGCCTTGCAATGGCCACAGCAGAACAAGGCGGGGATTTTCGGCATGTCTAGGATCTTTTCCGGGCTTGTTAAGGTTTCTTTTAGGGTTTTTTTTGAGAACGACCTTTCTCTCTCTCTCTCGGATTCTCGATTCTCCGTGCATGACTTGGCAGTGCCCATGTCAAGCCCTTGTTGACTTTGAAGGAGTTTGAGCTGTTCGCTGGCAAGCTGCAGCGGCAGCTGGCAGAGGCCAGGCTACATCAAAATCCTTAAAACACCCTTAAAACACCCTTAAACAACCCGCAAAAACCCCTTAAAAAACCCTTAACAGGCCCTAAGACACTCTAAAGATACCCGAAACATGCTCTTGATATCCCTGCCTTGTTCCTCTGAAATCTGAAAAGTAGTTGCACTTCGTGAGGCGCAGACCACCTCCCGCGCTTTGGAAGACTACATTGCGGGGAGCTCGTGTTCAAGCATGGACATGGCCCGTCCATGGAGCGACTGCAGCCCCAGCCCCAAGCCCGCCAAAAAATCTCCAAGAGCCATGAGAGCCGCTGGGGCCCAAAGCTCTGAGCCTACTCCCTCAAATTCACCCAAGTTGCATCCAAATTTGCCTCTTGCGCCTCCACCCCCCCCACCCCGCCTTGTAGAAGTCGAAGGCAAAGCGGCCGTCCCCGCGGCCCCATGCACCTCGGGTGCCGGAGCAGGTGGAGCAGCCGGCACATCAGGCACAGGCCGATGGCGAACTCACCGTGGGTCTCAGCTTACAATGACAGAATAGTTGATTGCAGGCTTGGGATTCGTGGTTTGTAAAGGGTTTCATCTTTTTCTCCTTTTGGGCCGCCAACTTCTTCATTTCCACAGCGAATTCCCTTTTGCGAAGCAATTGAAAGGATTGACGGACAGGCAGCTCCGGCTGAGATGGTGATATCTTACAACCGCTCGACACTTCCGTGATACCTCCACCATAGTGATTTAGACTCGTGACCGCTGTCGGTGAAGCCCTGGTTTTTCTCGTCTGTCGACAACCAGGGGCCAGACTCCTTGATTCACAACTGCCAAACACACGAGTTGGTTCTGAGAAATATTCAGCGCGTCTCCCTTCCGCGCGCTGGTTGTCGTTCGCCGTGTCCTGCGATTTGGGTGAGATCCTGCTACAACACCGCAGACCTGTGAGTCAGAGTCTTTCCAAGATCGTCGCTATGATAGGTGCAGTAGAGGGTGCCAGCTTCACGTGTGAAGAAAAATTATAGGCTTTGGTGTTCTGCTCCGGTGAGCAGGATGTGCACCAACGGCTGCTGAATGGAAACCACATCACGAGCATGCCGATCCCAGAGGAGGCTTCTTTGCGAAAGCGTAAGATCATTGCAGGCTAAATATAGGGGCCTGAAGAATTCGAAAGTTTTGGGGGTTATGATCGTAGAATTACAAAGGGACCATCAGGGAATATTATTAGGAATTATTCCGACCCCTATATTCGGTGGACTTGAGTGATTGAGGTGCATTCGTGGTGCGGTGGCATATGTTGCACTTCTCTGCACTCCAAAAAGCCCAGGCTGAAGAGTGTGTGGAGGAGAAGTCGCGTCTTGCGCAAGCACAGGATTCCCCTAAAAAAGCTGGGTACTCGGTGAACTTCTGCGAAAGATCAGGAATCAACGGCAGTTGTAGCGATAAAGTGGCTGTTGTTGGGATGTTGCGGTATATGGCGTCCTTTGTCAGGGCGGCGGGGGCGACGTTGCTGGGGGTGACAGCGTCCGCGCTGTTTCAGGCGCGCAAGTTATCCAGCTTTAGAGCCCAACAAAGGCCCAAATGGGTTCTTAGCTGGTGACGGCTACATCAGCAAGGGAGCAGCAATGCGTCTACTGTAGTGCTTTCTGGCTCGGAATCTCAAACCACATGATACAGCATTTGCCAGGATCTTGTGGTGGCGATCCGGACCGGTCTGACGCCGTGGACAAGGCGCGGATTTCTCTGACAAAGGCTTTCATGTGCTTGCGCTGCAGAAGCCCAGCAGTGGTAGACTTGAGCGCCAGGTCACTCCTGTGGACCTGGACACGGAGCAACGCGGAGGTCACGGGGTGAGCTATTGACAGAATTTGCAAAAATTGCCAGATAGACAGATAGACTCCCTGGTTTCAGACTTCTTTTCCTTCCGTTCGAGGACCCGGAGATGCTTTAGCTTCACTGCCGGCGCCTTTACCGTCTTACAGTCTTTGGCTTCCAACTGAATGCCCAGACGGTGAGAGCGCAGGAAGCGTGAGGGCGAGAGAGCGTATGCACGCCTCCGGTCGGAGTTATTGTGAGCAGGAGGGAGGAAGGAAGGGAGGAAGGAAGGAAGGAGAGAGAGAGAGAGAGAGAGAGCGACTGCGTGGCCAATGAGCCGCTTGTGGGTGATAGCACAGGGACAAAGCAGGACCGGGCCGCGCAATCGCGCGGAGGGATCCCCTCCATGCCCCAAAGAAAGAAAGAAAGAGCGACTGAGTGACTGCGTGAGTGACATTACGCAATGCTACACTGTGCGAACCTTCTGAGTGTGTCTGCCAGCCTGTCTGTTGGTCTGCCTGTCCGTTGTGGTCAGTGTGGGCTCAGTGCATCTCGGTGGCCATGGTGGAGGGCTTTTGCTGCATTTGCACTCTCATTCCAGCTCTTAATCCATCAAGGTCTTCCCCTCCTGCCGACGAGGGCCAGAGGGAAGATGAGGGGCCCGGGGACCCGGCTTTCAGGCACTTTACCCGAACTTTACCCCAGAACTGTCTTCCATGGTCTCAAGCAATATGTCACGGGTGCACTGAGTTCGGATCATCTTTGGGAGTTGGCACCTCAGAGCACGTCGAAGTGTCCACTGCGTGGCTCGAGCGCTGAACCCCTTAGCTCTTGATCTTCACCGAGTTCAATGCAGTGTCCTAGTGGTGAGAATGGTATAGTGTGGCATAGTAGGACATGATGTGTCAGATGAGGTTCGTGGTGCAGGGCCAGGTTCCCGGCGACGAGACGGCAGACACCCTCAGGAAGACGGTGACGTGCTTCCCAGGCCCGTACAAAACTGCGAGAGGGAAGCGCCACGTAAGTGCAGTGGTACAGTTGAGAGCGAGCCCAATTCGCGAAGTGAGGAGACGCTATGTCCCGCCTTGCCGCCTCTCACGTCGCTTGCGTCCGGTCCGCAGCTTCTGAAGTAGTTGCACCGCTAGATTAGGTCTTCGGTGACATTCAACAGCTCTACTTGATGTGACTGTCATTACTACGTTTTTGTTGCTCTTGTACGGATTGGGGGAGTTCGGTTTGAAGTTAGACGAAGGGGCCGACGCTGCCTTGCTCGTGAGGTCTGTGCCCGTGGACATCGAGTAGATCCAACAGTGCCGAATCAAGACGATTTAGTGTCCCTTGACTTTGACAGCAACTATAGTAGATTGTCATCTAAGATACTGTACTATATAGCATAGCATAATACAATAAAATGTACTCGAATACAATATATAGTATGTAACCAAAAATACAAAGCCTTCTGAAGGCATAGCAGAGGCAGTCAGTCGCCATCGACAACTCTCCATCGCGCTTCATGTCACATCCTCCTGAGATGTCATGAGTGCTTCGGGTTCAGGGTTTAGAGTTTAAGGTGTAGGGTTGAGGGACTGCGCTCCCACCTCATTCCAGGCTTGCGATGTGCTCCTGGGGCGATCAAGGTGCATGTTCTTGAGAGCGTATGCATTCTTCAACCGCTTGTTTGCAAGAGATGCGACTACCACTACCACTACCACTACCACTACCGCTACCGCTACCGCTACCACTACCACTACCACTACCACTACCGCCACCAACACCACTGCCGCTGCCGCTGCCGCTGCCGCCGCTGCTGCAGCTGCTGCTACTGCTGCTGCTGCTAGTGCTACTGCTAGTATATTCCTCCTCCGCCTCCTCTTACTACTACTACTACTACTACTACTACTACTCCTACTACTACTACTACTACTACTAGTTACTACTACTACTACTACTACTACTACTACTACTACTACTACTAGTTACTACTACTACTACTACTACTACTACTACTACTACTACTACTACTACTACTACTACTACCTAGTTACTACTACCTAGTTACTACTGCTAGTTACTACTGCTAGTTACTACTGCTGCTACTGCTACTGCTACTGCTACTACTTCTACTACTACTACTACTACTACTTCTACTACTACTACTACTACTACTACTATTACTACTACTACTACTACTCCTGCTGCTGCTGCTGCTACTGCTGCTGCTGCTGCTAGTTACCTACTGCTAGTATCTGCTAGTTACTACTAGTTACTACTAGTTACTCCTCCTCCTACTACTACTACTACTACTCCTACTACTACTACTACTCCTACTACTACTACTACTACTACTACTACTACTACTACTACTACTACGACTACGACTACGACTACGACTACGACTACGACTACGACTACGACCACGACTACGACTACGACTACGATTACGACTACGGCCGCTGATGGCCACGACAAATGCAGATCCAACTGTACATACAGCCTTAACACTTACGGGTACCTTTTCATCAGCTAGCTAACCGTTCTCACTTATGGGTACCTTTTCATGAGCAAGCTAACCGTTCTCACTTTCGGGTACCTTTTCATCAGCAAGCTAACCGTTCAAATCAGTGCAAACGTTCATAATGGCATCATGACGAAATGTATGCTGGTTTGCAGCACAATCGTCCGACAAGCGCGGGTTTCACTCGTCTCAGTAATGCCTTCTGCCAGGAAGTGTGGCTCTGTATGGTGTGTTCGATGGTCATGGGCCTGCTGGACATCGCTGTGCTGCAATCGCACGAGGACACCCTAAACCTTACTCCGAAACCCTAAGCCTTAAAACCCCTTAA
>CAJNDS010002074.1:0-125000 GCA_905221605.1 Symbiodinium natans | reverse complement strand
AAGGCCCTGTAAGGTACCCTATAAGTTCGGAAACCACATCTCAGAGGCCAAGACCTTGAGCTACCTTGCTGGTCCAGCGATCTCACTATGAGTTTCTTCTTGATTCTCGCCTCCAACCATGTCTCAGAGCTCATGCCAGGCAGCTCCACAGCAGCTGTGTGGCGCTCACACAGCGCAGGCAGAGACGAAGTTTAGGGGGGCTTGGGGGGTGGGGTATTAAGGTTGAATAGTTTCCATTTTGCAGCCTAAACCCTAAACCCTAAACCCTAAACCCTAAGCCCCTAAACCCTGCCTAAACCCCAAAAACCCTAAACCCTAGTCCCCAAACCCTGAACCCTAAACCGTAGCGAAGATGAGCTGCTGCTCCATGACAGGCACCTTGCCGAGCCAGCGATGCAGCGGCACCAGGCTGAAGGCCGGGGTTTAGGGTTTAGGGTTTAGGTTTTAGGTTGCTCCATCGGAGCTCTGGCGGTCGTTCTTGTACCCTTCGGCTCTAACTTGGGGCGCCTATGTGGTGTGAAGGCCTTCCCCCCGCGGCCTTCCCTTCCGCCCCTTCCTCCCTCCGGAGCGTTTTGGTGTTTGAGCCGAAGCAAGCCCCAGAATGCAACTTCTTTACTTTTTGCCATGGTAGAGCTGTCGCGCATTGGCACTATGCCTGACCCTCGCTTTCCGCCCGGGGGACCTTTCAAACATGGCTCAATCTGCAGCTTTTGGGAAGCTTGACTACATAGCCGTGACGCATTGGTTTCTTTAGGCCATGTTGCCGAACCTTGCTCTTCCCCCGATTCCCTCCGGACTGGCAAACCCCGTTCTTGGCTGAACAGGCGCCGGGTGGCGGTTGGGCTTGGTATTTGTTGCAACCTCGCTTAAAACTTGCGCTCCGCTCTTCCGCTCTCTGACTTCTGACTTCAAAGCCGACTGAAGAAGCCAGGCTCGCCGTCGTTGCCGGTGCTGTACCTTTCGACGAAGCGGGTCGTGCGAATCAGCAAAAGATGTCTGTTGGCCAAGTGGCAGGACTTCGGGTTC
The DNA here is from genome assembly GCA_905221605.1 of Symbiodinium natans. Lineage (NCBI taxonomy): Eukaryota > Dinophyceae > Suessiales > Symbiodiniaceae > Symbiodinium > Symbiodinium natans. The sequence goes on along the minus strand of CAJNDS010002074.1, from coordinate 123,974 downwards.
AAGTCAACATTCTTCGGCACAGCGTGCAGTGACAATGTCTTGAACGTACCTTAAACGCAATGCGTGTTTGTCAGATGCCGACTTCGCTGCTTCGCAGGAGCCTTGCAAAACACAGCCGTTCTCTGCAGTCGAGCAAGGGTCGGCTCATCTTGGAGGCCCAGTAGGACTCAGTAGGAGCCTCTTGTGACGTTCCTGACCTTTCCTCAGCTTTGGAGATGCCACCGCAGGCTGAAACCGATGACTCCCTGATCGTGGCTTTGAATGCTCTGGCCTTGTGCAACAGGTACTCGAAGTTCTCTCTGTGAGTCCACTATGACTGTTGAACACAGGGGGGGGGGGGGGGGGGCGGCCGCACCCGGCTGCACGGCAAATTAATGGCACTCGGCAGGCGACAGGCAAAAGCGGCGGCGCCTCAACGCGTGGCCTTCGTGCCTTCAGTTCGCGTGTTCCGATACCAGGAGCCTGGCAAGGTTGGAGCCTTGCAACAAGAGTGATGCCAAGTTCCACTTGCAGCTGCAACGGCAGCCGTCCCCGCAACTGTGCATGTGAGTTGAGGATCACGTGCACCTTCGCCGCTTGATGCAGCTGCTGCTGCATGCCAGGGATGCTGCAGAGGTGCGGCGGAACCTTGCGGAGACGGATGTACCAGACGTTGCCGCTAAGACGAATTTGCCAGTCTGTTCGCATAAGTGAGAGTCCCAGAATACTGAAGACATCTCGGTGCTCTCCAAGGTGAGTGTGCGGGGAGAAACGGATCTGAGACGCTTGAGCGGCCTGATCGAGTCACGCTTCCAACAATCCTCTGTTGGAATCGGCGTGCTTCGGCGAAGAGCAGAATTGTACCTGTTTTGGATTGGTTTTGTGGCTTTCATGCGTGGCCCCGACCAAAATCACAACACCGCAAGACTTGTACATCCAATTTCTTATGGCACTGTTTGTCAGCCTTGAATGCCCGAATTAAGATTCCTGGACGGAGCCTGTCTTACAGCGGGCTGTTTGAAGGAGCTTGTCGTCGTCCGGTGCATGGGGAAAGAGGCCATTGGAAAGATGGTGCCTCCGCTCAATCATGAAGGGACATGCTCGATGGCTCGACGGGTGTGGCAGCATCTCATAGGACACTGGTGTGAAGAGGTCAAAGCACTGGCTGCCGCGTGGACACGCTGCTCTCGCGTCCACGAGGGCCATTTAAGCGAGGCAGGTCGGGAACAGAGTCAGCTTCAGGGTCGATAGGGCCCAGTAGGGTTCGCATTTTGTCCGCTGGATAAGCTCGGCATGCGCCACCGCGTCGCAAACATTTCTCTGTTTGCTGATCTGCTTCCGTAGTCTTCCGTAGCTAGCCTGGTGCGCGCCGTTTCTCCACCCAAGCAGCTGGGAGAATGGAGTGTGCTCCGTCGTCGAACATTGGAATCTCAATCCAGCTCACTGATCTTGTGGAGGGTTTCCACAGTCAGATTGTGAAATCAAAGCGGACTTAGGGCCGAGGCATGTCAAGCCCAGACCCCCAGACGGGAGACGCACGAGCTGAGATACCACCTTAAACCTTTCAAGTGTTGAAACGAGGAAGGAAAGGACAAGGATAATGCTTTTCGTTCAGGCAACCCTAAGCATGGGGTTCCTCCTCGGCAATGTGCGCCCCCTTCAGAAGCCCAGAGCGGACACGGAACCGTAAGCTCGAAAACTAACAGACGTTCAAAGACTGCCGTGCTTCGAGAGTTGAGCTGCACCTCTCTTTCGTTTTGGCACAGAAAGCTCCTTGTTCTCGAGGCTGGCTTCCACTGCTACGTCGAGCAGCAGCAGATGCCGAGCGTCAACTCCCAGAAGCTCTACAGTGGCATCGTGTGTACGCTGCTGCCGCCAGCACACGCCGATGTTGAAGAGGATCCAAAAGCCAAGCGCGTCCGGTGTGAACTCGGTGGTAGCGATGCTGCAAGATCACACACACACACTTTTCATCTTGTGGCTGGCACCACATGCTTCGGTGCAGATTGCTACTGCGCACCTGCTCCACGTTGCTCACCACTGCGGGAGGTAGATTTGTTGACCAAGTCTTCAGTGGGACTGCAGCCAGCAGTGCTACTTGCTTCGATCAACATGTGGGTCACGCTGAACAATCAGTCAGCACGACCAGACTAGCTTAACGGCAGTCTCTTTGACCATACACCTTCGTCCCGACATCGTGCCCTGCAAGCTACATACCACTTGCCACACTTGCCAACAGCAGAGCTGACAAGCCAAACAGATTTGCGAGCTGCTGCTCAGCCGATAAGACGCTGGCACCCCTGTGCTGAACTCGGACTGCATGGTTGCGTGGCATGTGCATATTGCATGTCTGCGGCAAAAAAATCTGCTGGCTTGCACGAGGTGTTTGCAGGTGCTGCCGGCGCAATGGCTGCTGTCGCGGCTGTAGCCAGTCTTGATGAGGACAAGGCGCGGTAGACTGCGAGGTCAAGTACCACAACTGTTAGACCGCCCTCTCCGATCTTCCAGACCTTTGCTCGGTCTCTCTTGTCACATGCTGTGTGTGTTTTGAAATGGTGAGGAGAAGGAGCGTGTCATGTCCCTGCCACAGCTGCAAAACCTGATGAAGCGGGACCCGGAGGTGGGAAGGGTCCGAGATTACAGCCGAATTACCGCTATCTTACAGCTGCATAGCGAGCACTTTCAAGGCGTACAGCGTGGAGTTCGACCAGCAGTGGCATGGGCCTGACCTCCTGATCGGTTCAGAGTCGTAGTACACGCTAAAACCCTAAACCCTCAACCCTCAACCCTCAACCCTGAACCCTGAACCCTAAACCGTTAAACCCTAAACCCTAAACCCTAAACCCTAAACCCTAAACCCTAAACCCTAAACCCTAAACCCTAAACCCTCCTTTCCTGGGAAGGTCACACTTCGACAGCCAGATGGAGATCTTCAAGCTGAAGCCGCAGAAGCCCTCCAGCTCTTTTGCAGAACAGGCCCGGCAGAGAGCCCATGCGGGGGTTTACGGTTCAGGGGTTCAGGGGGTTTAGGGTTTAGGGTTAGGTTTGGGGGTTTACGATATTAGGGCTACAGTACCTTATTGGGGTCCTTGCTATAAGGGGATCCTAGTATTTGGGATCTATTTTGGGGTCCCCTATTTTCGTAAACTCACAGGTGGGGAAGCTTCAGATGTCGGAGTGCGTCTGGAAACCAACGCTGCGAAAAGCACTCGTATTCCCAGCGGTTTTGGGGTTATCATAGAAAAATGAAGGGACCACTAGGGAATACTATTAGTACTTATTCGAACCCCTAAATAACACACCAGAAGTGGGATGTTGCAGGTCATGTTCCTAGCGCACGTGGCTCCAAGCTTTCCGAACCGGGCAAAGGCACGACCTCAAGCTTGAGGGACGGGTCTCTGCTTTCCTTGCAGCCAGTCGAGGTTGCTCGCACGTGGCCCCTGTTTTTTGAGGCCTTTCCAGATCTCTTGATCAGCGGAGATCTGAGTGCTTGGGGCAGCTTGTGAGCATCGCGCTTCAATGACAGGCGTTTCAAATCGACCTCGTCGTCTCAGGTGCTTTGAACGAGCATTTCGAGGTCATGCACGGCAGCATGCGGACCACGCTAGTGCAGGCGTGGCAGCCACCAAGTGAATCCTGCTCTCAAGCGGCCTCAGAGGATACTCGGAGGTTCAAGGCACCTGTAAACCTGTAGCTACCCCAAGTATCATGGCACTTATGAGCCCCCGAAGTCATCTTCGTGGGGTTGTAATGAGCCAGGCATTGATTCTGCTTCGCAATCGGAACCAGCCCAACGCTCAGCGTGGCCATGGCCGGTTGTGGGTTTAGGGTTTAGGGTTTAGGGTTTAGGTTTTAGGGTGCCCACGTCTTGATTTTTTGCAGGTTTGCATGCAGCAAGACATTGCCGGTCTACTTCAAGCTCTTCAAATCGCAGGCCAAAAGTAGCGGCAACATGAGTCTAGCTTCTTCCCCCTTCCTTTGCTGTTGGAGCGTCTCACGTCTCTTCGCAGTGCAGGACAAAGCCTTGCGCAAGAGCATTTTCACCCATATCGTGCGAGACATCGCGCACATGAATCAGAAGTCTAAGAATCAGAAGGTCACAGCCTGATCTTGGGTGATGCCATGCCGTGTGCAGCGTTGGGTTAGCCTGGGTTTTTGCCTTGGTTCAGCCAGCGACATTTCCATCCTCAGGTCAATTTCGAGCTGCGCGACTTCTTCTTCGCGCGGCTAAAGGAGACCGAAGCAGAGGCGCCCGGGCCACGAGGTCAAGAGGGCTCTGTCGTACGCTCCCATGATAAGCATTTTAGACGTCCAGGTTGAGCTGTGCACACCACCGGTGCGAGACCCTGCTTACTGCTTGGCAGGTGTGTCGGCATGCGTGTGCCGTTTTCATCACCATGAAGCTGGGCAGCAACAGGGATGTAAGGAGAGGAGGGGAACACGGTGCAGAAACGGTGGGCGGTCGTCACAGCCGCAATCTCACCTTGACCGCGCCGGCTATGCAAAGGTGGTGGGGGTCTCTAGCCAGATGTTTTGGTTGTGAGATTGACAGACGTTGCCAAGGGCACGGTGCAATTGAAAATGTTTCTTGGGACCCCATGCTACATGAAACCCCAAGCTACATGGCATGGTCTCACTCAGAAAAGCCGATTCTGTCGGACGTTTGATCTCTCTTGATTCCACATCCAGAAGTTCAGTGACAGCTCAGGTACCGCCAAAATGCCGGAATCTCAGCTCTTAGCAGCAGCATTTTACGAAAAGAGGCGGCCCGCAAGATAGACCCCCAAATAGTAGGATTCCCTCATCAGAAGGATCCAAACAAGGTACCCCTAATTTCGGAAACCACCATCTTGCTCCCTAAACCATAAACCCTAAACCGCTAAGCCCGGCATGGGCACTGAGGTCTGGTGCGACTCGCACGTTGCCAACCTCATTAGCTGCGAGCCCCAGATTTCGACAAAGCTGATTAGGGTTTAGGGTATACGGTTTAGGGTTTAAGGTTAAGGTTAGGATAAGGTTAGGTTTGTGGTCCCAATATCTCTGAGCGGCTGTTGTGGCTCTCGCAAGCAATGCTCTCCCGGATTTGCCCGCAGCCAGTAAAGAAAGTGTTTCAGAAGCTTTCATCAGGGGAGCCTTGTTACAGAGCTGTACTGTATGGCTTGCATGGCCAAGCGCAGGTGCGGGGCTGCTGCATCCTGATTTGAAGATCGCGGCTGTAGGAACCTCGACTTTTTGAGTGATGCTTGGGGCCACAGTCATCGCCTTGATGGCACTGGCCACAGATTTCAAGCACGATCGTCCCGAGGCTTTGGCACATCTCTTCCTGGGCAACAAAACCAAGGCCGTTTAACTGAGCACTTTCCTGCTCCAGATGCTGACGTCATGGCTTTCTGTGCTGCATACCGGATGGTGTCGGCCAATCGCAGGGACTCGAAGGCATCCTCGATGAGAGTGAGGATGAAGAAGAGGATGAGAACATCAACGAGGCAAAATGCGGATCTGAGCCGAAAGCTTGCAATCAACGCCTTAAGCCTGAGCTGCAGAATTGTCAGAGTTGCGCGCAGGCCGTCACGGGCATCGTGGGTGCCAAGAAGACGGGCAATCGCGTGAAGAGACTCAAACGAGCGAAGAAAGTGCCTTGGATGCATGGCTTGTTCAAGCGTGTGGTTTACAAGCGGATGATACACTGGTGTGAATGTCGTGTTTGTCGTGGTGAAGTCCCACCCCAGGCAGCAAAAAAGGCGGCAGGGGCCTTACACTGGCACCGGCAAACCATAACGCACTCCAAAAGGCCTTTGTTCTAAGGGAAGTTTCGTTGGCCCTCAGTATGGGCCCTTACCTCATTAAAAAAGGGGTCTGATGTCTGGGCCCTTAATTTGAATAGGGTATACCCTTTTCAGGGCCCATACTAAGAGACCATAAAGCTACCCTTCGATTTGTGAGTCCATTCCTCCTCGCAGGCGAGGAAAAACGCTAGAAAGGACAGCACGGTCGTGAACTTCGTCGCTATTGCTGGAGGCTTAGAGTTCCTCAAATTGCTGTGTCTAAAGCCAAAAGTTGAAGGGGGTTTAGCGTTTAGGGTTTAGGGTTTATATAGGGTTTAGGGTGTAGGGTTTAGGGTGAGCTCTCTACATGGTGGTCCCTTCCTCGGATCCCGGTCATGCCGCGCCCCCCTTGTATTTAAAGTAGAGAACGGAGCAAAAGCCTGCAGATGTTCCCAGGATCTACTCAACGATCCGCAGACGCTTGCCGAAAAGCTGCTGCAGCGGTTGAGCAAGGTGGGCGGCTGAAGCCCCTGCCACTGTCGATGAGCATATCCCACTTGAGAATCTCACGCAAGGCGGCAAGTAAGCCGAGGAAGAGGGCAAACCGAGTGTTTCAAGCCGAGCCCTCCCTTCATCTCTCCTCTGGCAAGGGCGGCGAGCCCTTCCTCTTCCGCCTGCTGATGCTGCACCTCGTTGCCAGGCCTTAGGGTTTACGGTTTAGGGTTTAGGGTTGAGGGTTGAGGGTTTAGGGTTTAGGGTTGAGGGTTTAGGGTTCTGGGCCCGAGTCTGCAATCCGAAGATGAAGCAGCCTGGCAGTTCTCCATGCTGTACAAGAATTGAGGATTTGTTTTGGGATGTTCCCCCTTATACTAACCGTCCTTAAAAGGGATTATAGGGATTTGAACCCCTTTTACCAACAGTCGTTTAGAGGGATAAAAGGGATTAGAATGGGGGTAGTTACTATAATGAGCTGTGAGTATAAGGGGGAACATCCCTAAACCCTAAACCCTAAACCCTAAACCCTAAACCCTAAACCCTAAACCCTAAACCCTAAACCCTAAACCCTAAACCCTAAACCCTAAACCCAAGATTTGTTCCTGTTTGCGTCAGGCTGATTGGGCGGCACCAGCTTCAGGTGTTGAACTTGTATCCGCCCCTTGGCACCGTCTCGGAGAGCCACCTGGGGGTTCACCAAAATAAAGGGACCCCAATATGGATCCCAAATAATAGGATCCCCTTATAATAAGGACCCCAATAAGGTACCCCTAGTATCGTACACCCCGGGTAGTAAACCCCCACATTCTCTCTAACAATGCCAGGGCGGAATGGGAGAGCAAGAGTTGTTGGTACTGCTACTCTACAAGCTTCCGCTCGCGGCAGCTGTGGGTGTTTTCTGCATCAATCATGGCGCTGTCGCGTTGGGACTCCGGGCAGCTACACTGAACCCTGAACCCTGAACCCTAAACCCTAAACCCTAAACATCCCTGTTTGACTTCGCTGTGGTTCAGAACTGACCTCCCCGTGTGGAAAGTGTCTGACCGTGAGTTCGACCGCTGATGCAGGTCCCAAAGTAGCAAGCATATTTAATACCGTGGGTTTAGGGTTTAGGGTTTAGGGTCTAGGCTTGCGAACCACTGAAAGCCAAAAATGCAAGGGGAGTTACAATGAACAAAGTGAAGCGTGAAATTTGCCGTTCATTGGGCTTCAGTCTGGAAGATATGCTACAAAGCAGCACATATATTACCTAGTCTATGCACCACGACCGAATCATAGAGTAAAATCATGCCATGCAATCGTGCATGCATAAGTGTGCGTGTGTGTGTATATATATATATATACCTAATAGCCTATACATCTATATAGTCGTTATAGTAGAAACATATCGTGCAACCAAAAAAAGTTCTTATGTGTGTGTGTGTGTGTGCGCGTAAGTTTTTTCTTTATTCTATTATTCTTAATTTCAGATTTTCATTCTGATTATGTAACCTCTCCCTGTCCGCGCCCCGTGCTCCTGCTTCCAGTAGCGCCCCGGTCTCAAGTCTCAGCAATGGCCGCCCCTGCAAGAGAATGTTCAATGGACTGTCCGGAACAGTTGCCTCTGGTCAGCTAGAAAACCTCTATACTAAAGCCGGCCGAGCACAGCCACAGTTCTGGATCAGTGTTAGGGATCCTTTTTACTTTTTGGGTTATGGGCTTTCTTATATATCAGCAAAAAGGATCCTTTTTTCTTCCTAGGGGAACAGGGATTAAGAGTTGTTCTGCATTGTTTCAAGAACATCTTGGGAATGAGCCCCATGAAGCGCCTCCCATGAGTCGCGGAGGTTCTTGCAGAAGTATCTGGCCAACATCTCAGGCTCTTGCGAAGATTGTGATGTCATGCTGCGACCACGGGCAATCTGTCGTTTCAGTTTCAGCCTTCAAGGCAGTGCGGTGCAGATACTGAGACCTAACCAAGTATAAGCCTGATATAAGCCTAATATAAGCCTAATATAAACCTAATATAAGCCTAAAGCCTGGAAAACCTCAAGTTTAAACCCTCAATAACCCCAAAGCATCCTAAGCCTGTTGGAGCTTGACTTGGCCATCGACAGAGGTCCCAACGCAGAAGGAGGTGACCAAAGTGATGGCTGCACTGGTGGAGGTGCTGATATGAGCTTAGGGTCTCGAGCATGTGCACAAGCTGGGTGTTGGCAGTGCTGTTCAGGGTTTGGGGTTTCAGGGTTTAGGATTTAGGGGTTAGGGTTTCCAGCAGTTGATGCGCAGCTCAGTTCGCTGTCACATGTGCTGGTAGATGCTCGTAGAGGCATCGCATCCGGCTGTTCCACCCGCCGGGCTGGCACATTTCTTCCAGATCTTCCTTTTTCCTTGAGCTTGCCAGCAGTTGTGCACCCTCATGTCGTGGATTCGTTGCCAGGACGATGTTCGACCGGTGATCTTGCACATAGCGGCTTGCTTGCCTGACCACACTGATAGTGGCTACACGAACTACGTGTTTTTGGTTTTTTCGATGCCGCACAAGTTGCACAAGGTTCGCTACTTCGTGACAGAGGCCAATTCTCCCGAGGTGATTGAAGTTGGCGGCAACCTTATCCAAACTGGACACAAAAGTGTTGCTGAGAATCTCTGCTGTGGCCAGTGACCAGGGAGCCGTAAGCAGTCTTTCTCAGGCCTGAACACAATCCGAGAGGTATGTGCCAGGCTGGATGTTCCTTTCACGCACCTTCCAGCCGCACCATGTTCGAGTATGATGTAACAAAAGCTTTCCATTTTGCATTGGTCATGGCCGCTCCGCTGCATGCGAAGCTTCAATCGATTGCAACAGGTCCATCAACATATTGACAGAAGAGGAGCAGCGCCCTTATTATCCAGAGCAGACTCTGAACTGGCAGCAGTGGGACAACACGTTCATGCAGCTGTTCAAGAGACGTAGCCCACTTGTTCGCCGTAAGCTGCTGCGTGAGGCTGGCAGATCTTTGCAGCTTCCGCAAGCACAAGAACAAAGGCCTTTCATGGTCGAAGTGTTTTTGGCTTGCCGTTCTGCTCAACGAGTGCTGGGAGCAGGTGAGTCATTGTATTGAGTTGGAGAATACCAGAGGAATTCCAACATAAGACCTGGAGATTTGATTGTAAGCATGTGTGGGCGTGGTTTGAGAGCCTAGACGCGCGCGCCAGGCGTGTCGATGGCAGCAACTTGACCCGAAGTTACATCACTCGACCATGTTCGACCTTTGTGATTTCGAATTTTACCTCTTACTGTGTGCAAGCCATGCTCACGCATCTGTACGGTTTGCTGACATGCTTGCAGAGGTTAAGAGTCTCATCAACACCTACCGTGAGTTCTGCCCCCAGATGACTGGGAGGGGCATTCAAAGAGTGCACCTGGCATTCGGCAGATATGATATGGCAGATAAATATACTAACAAGCAAGTACGAGTACCTTCCGTTTCGGACCCTCGAGCTTTTGTGGCTTCGCTTGGGTTCCGTTCTCATGGCGTTCAAGGCTTGAAGCCGAAACCCTGGTAGGCCCGAAACAGCAGGGGTTAAGTTGGAAGTTACACTGCTGATGTTGAAACTCTCCTTGGGGTCCGATGTCTTCTCAAAGAGACCGAAGTGGTAAATCGCGGCCAGGCACACCCAACACCCCAACCCAAAGCCCCAAGCAACAACGATGTAGAATTCTGGGAAGGACAGGAGCACCAAGGTTCCACCGATTGCAGAGATACACGAAGTGTCGGCAAGTGCGGCCGCGACAGGAACTTTTCGGTTTCAAGGGTCAAAGAGCTCACACAGCAGGATTCTCGCCACTCCGATCACAGGCTTCATCCTCAGCTCCTGCACCGTTCTCTGCGTGGCAGAGAAGCGACGATGGCTGTCAGCACGGCCCTCAGTGGCAGGGTGTGCACGGTGACCTGGGTGTTTAACAGGTGGTGTATGCTTACGGCGCGGGGGAAGGGTCGGGGAAGAAGCTGCAAAGACTGCTTGTTTTGTGCTGCGGCTTTGGGCCCCTTCGGCCCGAATGCATCACAGGAAGCCGGGGCACCACGGACACAGAAACATATTAATTAATTATTAATTAATTATTAATTAATTGTTACTTATTAATTAATTATTAATTAATTATTAACTAATAATTAATTACTAATTAATTAATTATTAATTACTTATTAATTAGTAATTAATTATTAATTAATAATTAATTAATAATTAATTAATTAATTATTAATTAATAATTAATAATTAATTAATTATGAATTAATTAATTATTTTGATTAATTATAATTAATTAATATATTAATGTAATTATTAATTACTATTCAGTAATTATTAATTAATTCTTCATTAATAAATTAATTAATAATTAATTAATCATAATTAATATTAATATATAAATAATAATTAATAATTAGTTCATATTCTTAAATTATTAATTATAATTATTAATGTAAGTATTAATTAAATATTATTAATTACTAATTAGTTATTAATTCTATTATTAATTTAATTAATTATTATTATTAATTATTAAGAAGTCATTAATAATTATTAATTCGTAATTAATATTATAATACTATAATTAATTATTAATTAATAATTAATTATTAATTAATTATTAACTAATTATTAATTAATTATAAACTTTAATTAGTAATTAATTATTAATTAATAATTAATTATTAATTAATAATTAATTATTAATTAATTATTAACTAATTATTAATTAATTATAAACTAATAATTAATTAATTATTAATTAATTAATAATTAATTATTAATTAATTATAATTAACCCACCGACAAACCAACACACGAACAAGCTTGTAAAGGCCGTGAGTCGCCACTTTTCGCCGGCACACAAGAAAGCACACCCTTGCCCGAGGTAGAGGGGAGGTGCAAACTCCGCAATTCGGTGAGCTTCAGGCACGTGCAACCCTAAACCCTAAACCCTAAACCCCAAACCATAAACCCTAAACCCTAAACCCTAAACCCGGGCCTGTCGGCATAGCCTAAAGTCAGAATTCTACGAGGCATCGGAGAAGATCGAAGGCCTGGAGCTCTTGGCATCCAAGAAGCACAAGGCATCACTGATAGGGTTTAGGGTTTAGGGTTTAGGGTCTCAAAACGCCTCCCTGCCATTTCCCTTCAGCATTTGCAAGTCTGAGAGCGGCTTCTGCATTTGGGCCTTTCAAACGCCGATCATAAGCAGTCTTGACGCTTTCGGTAAGGTAGATGACGGGACTGCCAAAGATGCGCCGCGACCTTGGTCGTACACGGCGGCCAGAAGACACTTTGGTCTTGCCCAGCATTGAAAAATTGTGTTTCTCTGGCTCATGCCGACATAAGGAAAGATCTGATGACCGAGAAGGTGCGTGCGTCGCCCTGTGATGACTTGATTGCATTCGCAAGTGGCAGTGGAACCTTCCACAGTTGTGTGCTCAATACATCACAAGAACCTTGTAGACTGTGTGGGTGTGGTTGCCCCTGGGAGTGTGCCAAGCTGACTTATGCAACTCCCTGAACAGTGTCTCTGCATCCCAACGCGCCAGCAAACATTCATCTTGGCGGAGTCCGCACTTTTCATCCTAAGTATCCTAAACATCCTAAAACCTACACCCCAAACCCTAAACCCTAAACCCCTAAACCCTAAACCCAAAACCCTAAACCCCACCTTGCCAGCACTGGGAGGTCCTAAGCCCAGATGATTTCAAGCAGCTCCGAAAGCTTCGGCTACAGAAGTCCATCGAGTGCGCCGCCTGAATGGTTCAGTTTGGGGCTATGAGGGGTTGAGGGTTTAGGGTTTAGGGCCGGCGGGGGGGGGGGGGGGGGGGGGCGGGGCATTCCGATAATCAGGGTTGTACCGGTAGTAGGTTTGGGCTACACAAGGGGTGCCCTATTTTGGGGGGCAATGCCCTGAATACAAAAAAGCCCGATGTTTGGTCCAAGTGTGCGCTCTTTTCCTTTGTGCTCGTATCGCTTTGTGTTCACCAGCGACATCTGTTGGCATTTTTTCCCTTACGCTAACAGTCCTGAGTAGGCCGATGATATTCCTTATTGAGGACTGTTAGCAGAAGGGGGAACATCCCAAGATAGCAGAATAGTCAAGAGTGAGGATGACTAGGAAGGTCAGGAGTTGAGCTGCGCAGGTGGAGAGGCGGCTTCTCAGCATGTCCCTAAGCCCTAAGCAGTAGATCCTCAACTCTGAACCCCTAATACCCTAAGCCCCACAAAGCCTAAACCCTAAACCCCAAACTCCCTAAACCATGAACCTTAAACCCCAAACCCTGCCCTTTCAGATAACAAGCGCTCGTCCCGATGTACACTCAAGACGCAGGCTCCAGATGGGCCGCAAGCGACCGGCGGAGGAGCCGAAAGCTTGCCTTCCCATACTGTGCTGTGACTTTCAGTGGTCTACAGGGTAGTTGTGCGGGCCCCTGATATGGTCCCTTACCTCCTTCAAAGGGTTCTGAAGTATGGGCCCTTGGGTTGTATAGGGCTTCAAGATCTGCGTTGAACGCGGCGAAGAGTGCTGCTTCGCGTGAAGCAACACTCACATGTACGAGGCAAGCCACGTAGGCCTTAGGCTATGGATTGAGGGAAGGGCCAGCGCCTTCTCAAGCTCCACGACGTGCCATCGGCTTCATGCCCCGGGGAGCTTCCTGGACTTTGGCCTTGGCGTAAGGGCTGAGTGGCTTATTTGCCCGAGTTGGGGCCCTTCAAGCTCAGATCCGAGAAGCTCAAGCTGGGACAAGACATCCTAAAGGGCAAAGGCCGATTTTTCGTGAAGAGTTCCTGTCATGGCCCCTCAGAAGAAGGACCACGAAGCGCCCCCAAGATCCCCCCAATGCTGCAAGCGGGACGCGATTGTGCGATGAGCCTTCAACACGCCCCGCCAAGCTGTGCCAAGCTGAAGATGGAGGTCACGGGGCAAGTTCCCCAGGTTTGTTAGGATGAAAGCAGGTTGGTACTCAGGCATACCAGGGCTTTCACTGCAAGGGCTGGAAATGGAGTTTATTTGTTTGAGCTTCTGCTCGTGCAATGTCGGATCTGGGGAAGTGCGGCGCGCAAAGCCCCACAAAGCCTGGCAGGAGATGACCTCATCCTCCAACTCCGGTAGCGGGAGCCTTGGAAGCTGCATCCGTCACTTCTGGGTTAGCCCAGTACGCAGCTTGGAAATGCCAACGATGCCTTTGGCGGAACCGCTCTATCTCGGAATCAGGTGACTCGGATGTTGAAGTGGAGGAGGACGAGCGTGGGCTCACAGGCAAGCCAAGGTTGCAGCACATGTATCTTAGAAGAAGGATGATGCGTAATCAGAGGCACTGCTGGAAGGGTTGAGCGCACGACTGCGTGGCCATCATGATAGGCCGCCTTCCTGACCAAGTCTCAGCTGACATGCTGGCCGCTGCGCCAAAGCGGGCGTCCTTTCCTTGGGACTTTTTTGTCCACGTCTCCTTGTGGGGGTTTCCGAAACTAGGGGTACCTTGTTGGGGTCCTTTTTATGATCCCACTATGTGGGGTCTATACACAGGTGTTATCGTTTTCCTGTGGCTGTGGAATACCCTCCTTCCCTCCTGTCCTTTCTCGTTTCTCTCCGTGTTTCACATTGTCTCAACCAGTTTTGAAAGGGGCACTGCATCGCCTGTATTTTCCCCTAGCCTCCTTTTGTCTCCCGGTGCCTCGCCGTCTCCTTGTCTTCCTGTGCACCCCTCGTCATTTTGGATGGTTCCGCGGGGTTTCCAAAGACCTTTTTGTTTCTTCACATGGGCGCCCGTGTGAATATTATGCTGTTCTAGAGCTGTTTACAAGGACCAGCAGTCATAGCAGCAGCGCAACCAGTAGGAGTAATCTACCTGCACTTGCGACTCGTACCACTAGCACGAATAGTAATGGGGACTTGTGAGAGTGGTTGCGTTAACAACACACCTCAAACACAACAAGTGCGCCAGTATGCCTGAAGCCACTCTTTGCACACCTCTCGACCCTGGGCCACAACTCAAATGAAGCAATCAAAGCCATCCTACCCAGCCCGGACCTAGTACGAACATCAAAGACACTTGCAAGTTGACCTGAGCTTCTGTGCTGGTTGAAACTTTGAGGCGAACCAAAGCAGAACGCCTTGCCAGGGCGCGCCTCTCGGTGCTTCGTGTTTCGGGCTTGCCCGAACAAGTGATAGTGATACATGTTGCGGGAGAACCAATGCTGTTTACTTGGGCTTCCATGGTTGCATGTACCTTGCCTGAGTCCTGGCAGCCCTGGCAGTCATGAATCGCAACAGCAAGGAATCCCCGCGCAAACATGCGCAGATTGAAATATCCATGATCCTGCTCGAGAGCATGAGTGACGCTTTGGACACATGCCCCAGCAGTTTGGAGAAGCCGTTGCACACGTTTTCAAACGGCCACCGCCCTGCAGACTAGACACAAGCGGCACTAGCACGCCTGCACAGAAGCCAGACGCTTGACTGTTCGGTCCGTGTACAGCTGGTGTCGAACACGGAATGAGCATCAGCCAGAAACAAATCCCGCATCCGCCTCCCATGTCAAAGACCCACCCCAGCCCACACTTTAATGCAACAATTGCACTACTGAAGCGGGTGCATCTCCAGCAGCTAACGCCTCATTGCGACGCCGCTGAGTGCGGATGGTTTGCCGCTTGATCTTCTTCCTGCTTTCTCTGGTGCCTTCCATGCAGAGAGCCAGCTGAAAAAACCCTTTAGAGTGCATTGTTGGTCCGGGGTAGCAAAGGCACAGTAGGTAGTCACGCCTATGTTCGCAGGGAGTCGCCTGATCTATAAGCTCTTCGACACGACCCCCCCCCCCCCCCCCCCCCCAAATAGAAAAGCAAAACCACCCTAATTAAACCCTAACCCTAAACCCTAAACCCTGAACCCTAAACCCTAAGCCCTAAGCCCTAAGCCCTAAACCCTAAACCCTAAACCCTAAACCCTGAACCCTGAACCCTAAACCCTAAACCCACCCGCACCTGAAGCCTAGAAATCCTTTGCATCCCGTGCTCCCAGCATCAGCAGTGCACCTAACATTCCAGGCTGGCCATGGAAGGGCTCCTTGGCGGCTTTAGGGTTTAGGGTTTGGGGTTTAGGGTTTAGGGTTTAGGGGTTTAGGGTTTTAGGATTTGGGATTTGGGGTTTAGGGTTTAGGATAAGCATCCTCGTCGAGTTTGTGGTTTGCTTCTTGCCTTGCCTGCCCTTGCTAGGGCAGCCTACACCCACGTACGCAATCCTATACATCACCGTCTGGCATCCCAAGCCCTTTAGGCCCACAACCCCAAACTGTCCTCAGCTGCCACGAAAGACCTGGCAAGCTGTTAGCTGCGGCCAAGGCACAGAGCACCTTCAGCTGCAACGATGGTTGCCTGATAAACGCCAGCTTTCAGAACGACGATCACTGTGACTGTGCTTCGTGTGAGGATGAAAGTGCGTGGGACTGCATGATATGTCAATGTCCAACCATATGCGGTCGCTACACTAGCTGCATCAGTTACCCTGGCACGGGTTACGGTGATGGTCCTGGTTATGGTGGTCCTACGAGCCCGCCCACTGCCTATTGCAACGACGGGTGCCAGCTGTCTTCCAGCTACATGCGGAATGATGGCTATTGCGATTGCGCCGATTGCGAAGATGAGGACGAATGGACGTGTGCTCTTTGCAAAGATGGCTGTCCGGCAGCCTCTTGCTCAGGGGATTTCAAGATGTGCACATACTACGAAGGAAGCTCAGCGGCATCTGATCATGTGCTAAGCATCGGCCTGTTTTGGCAGCTGGGACACCCACCATGCGGGAGTTCTTGACACAAGGCATCCTGGTACTGTAGTAGTTCAACTGTCTCAGTGAGTCCAGGCGACACCTTCACTTGTCAAAATGGCTGCATCATTGACTACTGGAAGATCAACAACGGATGGTGCGATTGTGGGGACTGCGAAGACGAGGTGCTCAGCTTGCAGCAGCCATTTGCGGGATTTTTGACTGGCCCCACAAGAAATCAGCGGTCAGCACCCGCTACTCTGTGAAGCCCGATTAAGCCGCGCCGCAATCTAGTATTTGTGAATTCGGGTGCGCGCTTCTTCCACGTTGACATGATGTCTCATTCTCAGCTTTGTTTAGTAAGTTTAGTAGGATGAATGTTCCCCTTTGGTTCAGTAGTGGTGTCAGGTGCACTGGAACTGCACGGAGTGTGGCTGCCCATCAGCAGCTTGTGAAGCTGGCTCGCCATGCCCGGCTGCTTGGAGATGGGTCTACTGATGTATTTCTGTTCATGATTTTAGGGGCCCCAAAACCACATAAGCACAAGGATGTCAGGGCCCCTATAAGGTGGGACTCTTACCATTTGTGGGCTGGGGTTTCATGGTTCCTTCATGTTCACAAGTGCCGGCAAAGACCCGCATCTGTCTTTGCGCGAGAAAGCACTGTTGATTGATTTCGCTGCGCTTGCGCCATCCTGCTCACGATGGCCTGCCAGGTCGCGGGCAACAGGGGGGGGGTGTAATTCGGCTCGAGAACTCAAAATCGCAGCAATACCGGGCACTTGACTGACAGAGCATCTGGTCCGATGATGCTCATGCTCCCATGATGGGCGTTGGCCAAGGTAGAGGGATGTTAGGCCGCAAAACGCAGACGGGAGCAAGCTCTGCAGCAACGGGGGCGTATCCCACTATGCACCGTCGGTACACTGGCGCACGAGTTGGTATCGCGACACCTAAACACACATAGGTTCCGCCGGTTCCGCCCTCGTGAAGTATGCGTGGTATCCCCACGGGCCAGCCTTCGCGAGCGCCAGTCGTGAGGTCGAGCTGGACATCAGCACCGCACAGTCCACCAGACTGCTTTGGTAGGTGGGTTGTGGTATGTGGTACTGGCGGTTTTTTCTCTGGGACATTCAAAACGACAGGAAGGACTGCCTGCAACAGTATCGAGACCAGGAAGAACATTAAACAAAAACATCAAGTTCTCGTGACCGGCACAGTGTATACTTGTTTCTTGCAGGACACCTGCTGGAACTTGCATGATTTGTTTCACCTACGCATCTTGCTGGCCTGCAGCCGAGGTTAAGTTCGAGTGTATTGACGGTTGCCAGTTGCCAAATGCCACTACAAACGACAACAAGTGCGACTGTAGTCAGTGTGAAGATGAGACTCGATGGGATTGCACGTCTTGCAGCTGCCCTACCACGGGCCAGTGTGGAACTGGCATGGGGTGCGGATTGACAGAAGGAGAAACCTTCTTTGCCTGTGAGAGATGCTGGATTCCCATGGCGCAGAGGAATGATGGAGAATGCAACTGCGAGAAATGTGCGGCTTTGCTTGATTTGGTTGAGTTTTGTCTTGGGGTCTGGCAGGTGCCCGAATCTAATCTGAGGTTTTTATGTCATGATATAGATCGGGTTGTGACTTTTGACCATTTCTCCTTCTGGGACAAAAAATGAAAGAGCACTTGCTATGTAATATGTAATCTGTAATCTGTAATCTGTAATCTGTAATATGTAATATGTAATATGTAATATGTAATATGTAATATGTAATATGTAATATGTAATATGTAATATGTAATATAATCAAATTTAATATAATAAACATAGTATATAGTATAAGAAAAAGTAGAGAGGAAGTGTATATATATATATAGCGTATATAGTGTACAGTATAGGGTGTATAATATAGATTGTTATACTTCATAATTATATTGTTGTCTTATTAGATTATCAGGTTTATATGTTCCTATATTGTTAGATTGTTATGTGGTTATATTGACATATTATATTATTGTTGAAGTCAGTTGTACAGTCCCCCTACCCCGCCCACACTTGGACAGTTGCTTTTGGGAAGAGAGCCTGCCCTGCCTGTTCAGGAAGACGAGGATCTCTTCACTTGTGCCAGCTGCGGTGGCTGTCCGACGCAGTGCAATGGCACGGCGGTTGTGTGCGTCGGGTGCATAGTTGACAGAGCCAGCTTTGTAACCAAGCATCCCTAGGCTGTCTTTTATTAGAATATGTGTCGATTGTTTTGTTGTGATTACCTTTCTTCTGACTGTTTTTTTGGGTCCCCCCCTTTCGGTCTATCTTTGGCATCGGTGCTTCGCTAGCTGCATGTTGCTGCTGCAATCGAGCACTCTCAGATCGAAGCACCATGCCCTGGGTTTCAGGTTTAGGGTTTAGGGCCTCCTCCCCCGGCTCGGTTTAGGGTCTGGGGTTTAGGGTTTCGGGAGAAGGAGGACTCAACCATTGCAGGCTAGGCCAACGGCCACATGTCGATGCACTGCAGGGGTTGTAGTCAGAGTCCTGTCTGCGAGTCGATGCAAGTATTCACGGGCAGTCATGCGCAGCTGCGGTCAGTACGACACCCTCTGAGGCAACCACGACTACCACCACCACCACAACCACCACCACAACCACCACCACCACGACAACCACCACGACAACCACCACGACAACCACCACGACAACCACTACCACCACTACCACCACCACTACCACTACCACCACCACCACCACTACCACCACCACAACCACCACCACAACTACGACGACTACCACCACAACGACAACTACCACCACCACCACTACCACCACGACAACCACCACTACTACCACCACAACTACGACGACTACCACCACAACGACAACTACCACCACCACCACTACCACCACCACCACCACCACAACTACTACGACGACTACCACCACGACGTCCACCACCACGGAGGCAGCCACCACGACGACGACACGTACAGCTGACGCGCCTCGGATGCAAGAGACTAAGAGAGGTTTGGCCCATGTGCTCGCTAATCTGCGTCAGTGGTGCGTAATTCGGCGCATGCCCGAGCAAGTGGTGACTCTTTTAGGGCTTTTTAACATAAAAGTCCTAAATGCGTTTTTGACAGTAAAGATACCCTAAATGGGTTTGCAACATTTAAAAACCCTAAATAAAGCCCTAAATGCCAGGTGCTGATCACGGAGATTGCCGATCCCGGCAGCATCCCAGCTGGCAGGTTTGTCGAGTTCTACTCCGTTGGTGGCATTGACCTCCAGGGATCCTCCGCTGAGTTTGGGGAGCTTTGCCTCTTTTTGTGTTAGGGTTTAGGGTTTAGGGTTTGGGGTTTGGGGTTTGGGGTTTGGGGTTTGGGGTTTGGGGTTTGGGGTTTAGACTCCGGCATGCTTCTTAGAAGTCCTCCTTCTTTTGCGGGATTTTGAGCGTGCAGCCGCTCAGGTTTGCGTCTGGTGCGATGGTCGAAACCCCTTCTGCAGTTCTGCAAGTATTTCTGCTGTCTGGTGCTAGGGCTTTCTTTGGAAGGCTAACACGTCAATGGCCCCTTCCTCCAAAGCAAAAGAAGAACCTCTCGTGGGGTCTGTAAGGAATGGAAATGCCGCTTACACAGCCGCGTCGGCAGTGGTTCTTGATGGCATCGTGCTACCAGCTGGCAGCTTCTATCTCATCTGCAATAACAAGACCGTCTTCGACGCCGTGTACTCACCAGCCACCTGTGATCAGTCAGCTCCACCAGGAAGTGCGGCAAACTCGAACGGAAACGACAACATCGCAATCGTCGACTCACTCGACAACTTCATCGACGTCTTCGGGGTTCCCGGGGAGGATGGCACCGGCACCGCGCACGACTTTGCGAATGGTCGCGCAGAGCGTAACTCTATCCCCCTTGGTGTTTTTTTTCTTTTGTTTATATAAACCCCAAGAGGATATTAAAATGTTGTTTTTATTCAGGTTCTAAGGGCAACCTAGGTAAAGCAAGCATCACATCGCCAAATGCTGTGTGGAGCCCGTGGGATTGGAATATTCGAAGCCTCAGTGCAGGAAACCCTCTAAGCGGACCAGCTGGCTTCGACCCAGGTGGGTGATTGTCAAAATGATGATCCCTTTTGGGGTACCCTAAATATTAGGTGCCGCATCATAATAGGGATCCCCAAACCCTAAACCCCAAACCCTAAACCCGAAAATTAATTGTAAACGCTTGCGCGCGCCGCCTCGGCAGCCCGGCCGGCCCCAGGACAGGAAAGGAGGGGGGGTGGGCGGGGGCGGGGGGGGGGGGGGGGAGGGGGGGGGGGGGGGGGGGAGGGGGGGGTGGGAGGGGGAGGGGGGGGTGCGGGGTGGTTTTGAGGCACTCCCCGGTAGGAGCCATGGACAGGCGGGACCCTCCACGGCATCGGTTTGCAGCTCCTCCAAGCGATTGCGGGGGGTCCCACACGGCCGGGGGGGGTCAGAAAATTTTGCATGGGGGAAGGGTTGGGTTGCGGGGAAGGAGGCCCGATCCGGGTCTGCTTGTTCCAGACGCTTCTCGGCAGGAAGCCGAGGCGAGTTTTTTGACAACCACCCAGGTCAATGGATTGGAAGCCCACCCGTCACGACCGTGAAGGCCTTGTCTGTTTTCGCCCCGAGCTCAGTCGTGTCATTGCTGCTAAACCCTAAACCCTAAACCCTAAACCCTAAACCCAAAAGCTCTGAGCGAGTTTTGGCTTTCTGGGGCTTCTTGCGCTTGCTTTGTGGGCTGGGGCGCAGAGGGTAGCAACACCGGTGGTAGTGTAGCCGCGATCACGGGCCCCCTAGAGCTGCACCAGGGGCCAGCAAAACCCTTCCCCAAGCTTGTCGTACTACGAAGGGCGGAGGCTCCGAAGAAACAGGAAAAGGAAGTTAGGATCGCTGGGGGGAATGGAGAGGTTCGTACATGCTGGTGTAGTTTTGCGAAAATTCCGCCCTTTCCCACACAATGTAAAGACCAGGAAGTGACGGAGCCAAACTCATTTAGACGTCTAGGATGGCAGCAAGGGACCTCATGCTGACAACGTTGAGAGCTCGTGCGTTTTACTGTGCACAAAAATGCGCCCAGCACGAAATTGTGAACTCGTTCTTTTCCGATGCTGCTCCGCTCCAATGCTGTCCCTCTGGGTTCACAGACTGGGCTTATGCAACTTTCGGAAGTTAACCCCAAGCAGTTCTTAACGCCAGGCTTGTAGGAGCCAATGCTTGTTCATGTCAGTTTCTGGCCTCCAGCTCCTGTGGCGGTATATGTATATATATATACACACACTTATTCATATATTCTGTTATCGCAATATACCGTAAAATGTCAGAAATATCTCAGAACAAATAAGTCTACATCTTATCACAAAATATAGTGTATGTATAACATGTATTTCTATCATAAGACGAGAATTAGCATAGAAGCATCATCATCATGGATCTACGTAGTCGGTAGTAGAGCTCTTTGTCAGTAGCGAGTCGCCTTTGCACTGACGATGGTCAGTGCCGGTCACCTAGGTGGTCCAAGAACTGAGCCCCTTGGTATCCGTGGCTTTGGATGCGGCCAGTGCAGACCTCACCAAGATGCAGGCACGCGCGTCGCCCGAGTCAGCATCTAAACCTTAAACCCTACACCCTAACCCAAAACCCAAAACCCAAAACCCTAAACCCTAAACCCTAAACCCTAAACCCTAAACCCTAGTCAACACGACATTGAAGGTGACGCTTGTTCGAGACGATGTGCCGGCTGGCATTGTTCTGGGATTTACCTTGCTGACGAATCCGTACACTTCAGACCCGAAGCTTGGCTCGTTTGATCGCCAAGGCTTGCTTAGGGTTTGGGGTTTGGGGTTTGGGGTTTGGGGTTTGGGGTTTAGGGTTTAGGGTTGCTACATGTCCGAATGACTCATCAGTGTTCGGTCTAGGGTTGCAGGTACGGGAGACGACTGCAGGTCGAGGAAATAACTGCCGCAGAGCAACCGACCTGTATAAACCCAAGAGGTTGAAGGGGGTCCCAGGACGATCTCAGCTCCCACAGCTGGCACGGGAGGGGGGAGGCTGGGTTGTTGGGGTGTGGGAGGAAGGAGGCCGGTTCTTGGATGCTTGTTCCAGATGCTTCTCGGCCAGGGCCGAGGCGAATACGTACTTGTATGGGAGTTTACGAAAGTCGGGGACCCCCCAAAAAACACCCCCCCACATACTAGGATTCCCTTGTGAGAAGGACACCAAGAAGGTACCCCTAATTTCGGAGACCCCCGTTTATGTTGGAAGCCGCCAGCCGTGACTGGCTTCGTTGAGTCCAGGCCGCCCTCTTTGATACAAGTTGCGACAACTGGAGTTGGCGATGCTGGCTCGGCCTTTGCTGCGTTCTCGCAGGTGCAGCCTGGCTGTCGTAAGTGCAGCCTTTGTTGCAGCAGATGTTGAATGTTGAAGACATTGGCTTGCTAAGCTCGTTGCAAGAATGAGCTCAAGGTATCTCCAGCAGCTTGCCTACCCGGCTCTCCTGGTTGGGGCCCTACTTGGATAGGTAGCGTCAGCTTTGGCGGCTTCTGTATCGTGCGATTCCTTCATTGCTCGGAAAAGGTCACTGTAGCGGCTCCGGTGCAGTAGCCCTTGTCACTAGATGCTTTGGTGGCTGAGAGGCAGCTTGAGCATCTCGCGTGTAGAGCACAGGTCTCAGCTGTAGACCACCGCGCGCAATTGTCAGCTTGGCTACCTGCCAGTGCTCCATATCACCCTGTGGCCGGGGAGATGCTTGTCTCATTGGCATTGCGGGGCGGAAACCTGGTTCCGACAAGTAGCAGTGTTTGGAAGTCTACATTTGCCTGACACCGTGAGACTTGAGGACTCTTTCTATCAACAATACAAATGGCACGCTTGGAGATCATTTTCTTTATGCTGCCAGCTTGCACTATTGTGAATATGCGAAGTGCTGCGGCTGAAATCAACCTGCTTGAGCATCCTTTCAGCACTCGACAGCAGCAAAGGCAGACCTGGCGACCGTCCAATCTGGGACCTACATTGATGTTGTGGTGCCTTAGCTTGCAATCAACTGAGCTTGTTGTCTGGTTTTGCCACGAGAATCTGCAACATGCCTTGCGGCCAACTTGATCAAGCAGCGTGGAAGGGGTGTCCAGATCTCGTGTTTAGCAGAAAAGAACTAGACAGTAAGCAGAGTACGGCAGAAAGGGATGGAGGACTTCGGTTCTCGTTGAGAACGGCTGAAAAAGAATTCCGACAAGTGAGGGCTCATCGAAGGCAATACTGCCAAGAAGGTGATTTTAAATGAGTTGCTTCAATCAGAGCTCACAGTTTCCACAGTAGGAAGATGCCACCGACAGTGGAAACATACTCCATCCTGCTGCATCGTTGAAGGGTTGGGAGGCATGCTGTTCTATGCAGAATACATGGAGACGGTCTAATGCCATCGTCGCTGGAGAGCACTTGGAGGTTCATGGGTGCTTGTAACTTATAACCGTATAACCCCAGTCATAAGTCTACTTATCGCCTACTTAGGGGACTTAGGGGGCTTGTAGGTACAGTTATATTTGGAGTGCATGGTTTGATCTTGCTCCTGCGTCAACATGCATCAAGGCGTCGAATGCTACTGGGAAGACGTACTGGAGGCTGAAGGGTCGCGGACTTGTGTGTTCTTGCCTGGGCGTTAGTGCATGCTTCGATTTCACACTTTTAGTATTCATGCAGCAGCATCCATGTTTTGCAGCTCTGGAATCTGGTTGCCCTGGCAGGTTGACTCAGAACACATCGTACCCTGCAACCGCATCCTGCATTCGCCTGGGTCGCGACAATCTGTGGAAGCAGGAGACTGGATTTAGTTGAGGGCCCTTCATGGCACTACGAAGTATCTTCATGTATCTTCATGAATCTTCATGGTACTAAACCCTAAACCCTAAACCCTAAACCCTAAACCCTAAACCCTTCATGTAGCTTTTGTCCCGACTCTGCCGCATGTGCCCCTGAAAGGCGGCGGTTTCTCGCCCGAGTGTCGCAGAACTGCAGGCAGCAGGCATCACGACAGTGCCGCGTATGCAAGTCTTGGGCCTCCCAAAGCGAAGAGGGCGGTCTAGGGTTTAGGGTTTTGGGTTTAGGGTTTAGGGCTTAGGGCTTAGGGTTTAGAGTCCGAAAGCACGGAAGATTAAGTTAAACAACAAAAACATTGACGGCCACGGCATCAAGTTCTGAAAATAACGCAAGCTACATTCAGAAAACGCAGACGAGTTGGGATTCTTGCCGCAGCCAAATCAGACGACAGTAGGCTTCAACGTTTCCGTCCGCTGGTGGTGATGCTTGCGGCTGCCGCTGCTCATGGCGACCCTTCTGCTACTGCTGAGCTCTTTGCCTTGCTGCTCCCTGCGGTTTCTTCTTTGATTTTGGTTTCCCTTGTTTGCTCGACGCTTCTGCGCCCCTCCCCCAGCCTTGTAATGAAGCTTCGAAATCCTGGGCACATTGGGATCTTTGCAAGAACAACATGCCCTTCCAAGTGAGTTGCTGTTGCATGGGTGCTGCGCTCGCATTTGATCATTGCTTGAGTCTCGCTGGCACAGCTTTCTGTAATTGCTCTTGGGTGCATGAGTTGGGATGTTCCCCCTTATACGAACAGTCCTTAATAGGGATTAAAGTACCCCCTACTATAATCCCTTATTAAGGACTGTTAGTAGGGGAATATCCTGAGGTATGAGTTTGTAGACCCTAAACCCCAAACCCTAAACCCTGAACCTTGAACCCTAAACCCTAAATCTGAGGACCTGAACGGATTCTGGTGCGTGGCCAGCCGCGGTTTCGGCCTCTTCGGGATCTTTGTCCCGCTCGTTGCTGGAGCACACCTGGTTTAGGGTTTGGGGTTTAGGGTTTAGGGTCGAAGCACCAGGTGGGCGATCATGCCCCGAATTCCGGTATGTATCATGGAATCTTGTCAATGGCCAAGGGATTCAGTGGACCTAGGCTTCGGGAACCACAACGCCACAGCCAACGACGACGCCGGTGCCTGTGGCGCAGAACCTGCAGAACAAGGTCCCGATGAGCATTCTCCAAGCCGGTTGAGTCTTGTGCAGTCGTAGGATGTTGTGCCCTTGTCGCGTTGTAGTAACCAGCTGTAACAGCATTCCTTGACTGCGCTACCATAACGTTGCAAGAGCCGATGCTGTTTCCTGCAGTGATAGCTGAAATGTGTGCCATCGGGGCTTTCCAGGGCTAGCAACATGTCGTTGCGGGGTTTGGATGTCTATAGACTGGTCCCTCTGTCGACAGCCGCGAAGTATGGAACATGTGCTTCATCTGCATAATATCACCTTGGATGTCAAAAGTGGCACGAGAGGGACCACGAGTCAGAATCGCCCCATCAGGTCTTGACGTTGTCGAGTGGGCTTGTCGCCGATGCACTCAGTCAAGCTATGCAGACTCCCGAAGTTGCAGCGCCTTAGCAGCACATGTTTTCATTACTATTCTTAGTATTATTATTATCATCATTATTACTGTTATAATTGTTATTATTATTATTATTAAAATTATGGCAAATGGCAAGGAGCGAACCTTTGGGGGCATTTTCTCTGCACCGGGGGCCCAGGTGGTCATACCCGAGCCCAATCCAGCAGCCGGGACCTCTCTAGGTCTGATCAGTCTTCCGACTCCCGACCCGCCACTCGCAAGCACTACACAAGCACTGTGAGGGTTTAGGGTTTAGGGCTTAGGGTTTAGGGTTTAGGGTTTAGGGTTTATGGTTTTCAGATCTGGGCGTAAGATATGGAATCAGGCAGACATCTTCAGGAATCCTCCAGCTGACGACGATCAACGATCCTACGGTGCCGATAGCCATCCCGACAGCGCCTGTCCCCTACAACCCTGCATCACTGTGCTCAGCTCTGCCATACTCCATGTCAGTGCGACCTGTGTGTTGGTGACTTCTGCATCTCACTTACGCGAAGGCCTCACAGCTCACACTAGGTCACGCACGACCATCACGAGTGTGCAGGTGAGAGCCTGCTGTGTGTGTGTGTGTATGTGTGTGTAGTCTAAGAGTCTGAGCAGCGAGCCTGCGATGCGAGGTTGCAGTCCTCCATAAGCTCACCCTATGCAGCTGTTTCTGTGGCGACCTGAGCAGTGCGGACTGATCGAAGTTGCTCTGGGGCCTGCGTTCCAAGATGATCCAAGCATTCCCGAGCCTGCTGCTTCAATGTGAGATCTGAGCCAGAGGTCCTTGAAGTCGAGCTTGGCGTCGCAGATGTGCAAGCGTTGGACCTACCTGCGGCGACAGTGCAGGGATTGCGACCCGGATGGCAGCTATAAGTGAATGTGTGGGCGGTTTAGAGATCAATATCGGTTGCCTGCTGGTGTTTGAACCGGGGGTTGAAAGACTCTGCCTCTTGAGAACTAATTGAGACTGAGACTGTGCCCAGGAGCGTGCAAACAGCTGAAGGGAAGGATCTCAAGCTTGGCTACAAGGTAGTGGAGGCCGGCGCTTGACAAAATCAGATGCTCGGAGAAGGAACCACCTCGAGACAGGCCGTGTGGGCCAGCTGCAACCTGTCTGACAGGTGAGCTTTCTTGAGCTGGACTTTTCCGGTAACGCACGGGTTCTGGAAGCTTGCTTGCACTGGCTTGCTTGCTAGCAGTGCACCTATGCTCAAGCTCAGATGAAGCCGGCACCCTCCCTTTTCTTTTTGGTGTTCCGTCCAAGCACGGTCTGTGCATTCTCCATGGATTCACGGTGCTGCGCGTATCCGTACGGTGCCCCCACGTTGGTTGCTAAACCTACACAGTAGCAGGATAGATGCTAGATCCAGTTCTTGCCACTGTCTGCGAAGGGCGTTCCGAACTCATGGGGCCCCATCTACATGAGGCGGGTGGAGTTTCACTAGCGTGCCTTGCAACAGCACAAAGCTCTCCATGACATCAGCCACGCGACGGAGTGTCGTAGATATGGCTAGATATGGCTTGCTTCAGATGAGAAGCTGAAGAAATTTGGCAGGCTCTCTGACAAGAACTTCACGGATGCCGTGTGCGCCTTTCTGAACAGTAACAACGTTTGGTCCGAGGTCCGGAGAACGTGCTGAGCTTGTGAGGGCATAAGCGTAGAAGTGGAGCTGGCAGGATGGCACCTACGCCCCGGACATGCAGGAGATCAGCAGTGTTTTTGGGGCCGCCGCCACTTGGCCCATCCTAGCCAAACGCAGATAAAACCTCCGGCAGCCAGTTCTTGGATGCCAGGTGGCAGCTGCCGGGGGCTTCTGGTGTGCCGCGTACCACCTCTCGCTCTTCGGAATCCTGGAGGCCGTTAGCCATGAATTAGTCTAATTGCTCTAAGGCTCTAGGTGACAAACCACAATGCAGACTGTCGGACCATGTCGGACGTCAGTTCGCATTGTCATGGAACACAACTCGAAGGTTGCTGCTCATTCCGGCAATCGTGCTGACAGATTGACAGGTCGACGCCACGACGACAACCCGCATGGTGAGCGCCAGTCCGGCTCCGGAGTCCGTGGCGCAAACTCTCCAGAGCAAGGTCCATGTGATGACGGTGAGTGGAACATGTCCGCCATGTTCGCCCTACTTTCCACGCTGAGAGATCACACAGGAATTCCTGGAATTGAGAGGGAGCGATGCTGTAGCCTGTGTCTTCGCTTAATGCCATGCTGGGAGCCCAGATGCCAGAGGCGAACAATAGAATTCCCCGCAGGTCTTGACATTGACGAGTTCGCTGGCTGCCGATGCGATCAGTCAACAGATGCAAAACCCATACATTCCAGCGACTAGGCGGCACTTCCATGGCAAGAGCGAAGCCCTGAAAGCCAAAACGTACGACACGGCATGTATAGCACAGAGGCTTCCTTTCTTTACGAGACAGTCCATGAGCACGAGGGCATCAGCCGAGGTGCTTATCCCCGAGCCAAGTCCGGTAGCTGGGACCTCGCTAGCTTTGATCACTCTTCCGCTTCCCAGCGCGCAGCTCGCCCGCACTTTGCTTGGCACGCTGCGAGCTTTTTCAGTTCTGGATGCACAAGACGCGCCCAGGGGTAGCTCTTCACAGTTCTTGAAGCTGGCGACGATCTACGATCCCACGGTGCCGATAGCCATCCCGACAGGGCCTGTCGCCTACAGCTCTGCACAATTGTGCGTTGCTCTTCGATACTCGATACTCCATGTCAATGCGCCTCCGTTGGGAACCTCTGCCTTCCCCAGTCACGCTGGCCATCACATTTGTGCAGCTGAACAGCATGAGCAGCAAGCCTGTGTCTTGAGGCTCCAGTCCTCCATCAGCTCACCCTATGCAGCTGTTTCTGTGGCGACCTGAGCAGCGCACAGGTCGAAGTTGCTCAGGGGCCTGCGCTTTAAGATGACCTTCCGGTTCCGAGCATTCCTGATCCTGCTGCCTTCATAGAGGGAGTCTGTTGTAAGTCTGATTTCGTGGTAAAGGCCGGCTTTGGGCATTTGGTTATTTTGTGATGTATCTGTGTTTTGTGTCTTTGCTTGGTGATTTATCACGTGACCACAATTGCAATCTGCGATCGAGCTGTATTTCACAGATTCTTTGCAGACATTTCCCAGATTATCCCAGTTTACACAAGCCCGATGCTGGGACAGCTACAAACGTTTCACGCATGCCGACTGCAGAAACAAACGCTTTTGAATCATAGGGCATCGCCCTCCCCCCCCCCCGCCCATGAGTACCACCAGCACCGCAATTCCCACGAATGAAGCCAGAGGTCTTGGAAGTCGTGCTGGACATAGCAGATGTGCAAGCGTTGGGCCTGCCTGTGGCGTGGGAGGCTGCAGAGGGATGGAGACCCAGACGGCAAATATGTCCATGAGCTGTTTAGGGCCTTAGGGTTAATGTGTGGGCGGTGGGAGATCAAGTTCGGTTGCCTGTTCGTTTCTGAGCCGGGTTGAGTGACTCTGCCTCTTGAGAACTGTTGAGCATGAGACCGTGCCCAGGAGTGTGCGCACGGCTCAAGGGAAGGATCTCAAGCTTGGCTACAAGATGGTGGAGGCCAGCGCCCAGCGCTTGAAAGAAGCAGATGCTCGGACAGTGGGACACAGGTGAGCTTTCTTGAGCTGGACCAGTTCAGTGGCCCGCAGGTTCTGGAAGCTTGCTTGCACTTACTATACTTACTTGTGCCAGTGGTACACCTTTGCTCAAGCTCAAATGAAGCCATCCTCCCTCTGCTTGTCGTTCCGTCCAAGCACTGCCTGTGCATTCTCCATGGTTTCTCCGTGCTTTAAAAATCCGCACGGTGCCCTCGCGTTGGTTGCCACAAAGGATAGTCACTGGGCTGTCTGCCTAGGTTGTTCCGAGCTTTTCGAACCCCATCTACATGAGGCGGGTGGAGTTTCGCCACCGTGCCTTGCAACAGCACAGGGCCCCTCGTGACATCAGCCCCGTGACATCAGCCACGCGACGGAGTGTCATGGAGCGTCGTAATCATGGATTGCCTCAAGTTAGAAGAGAAGTTGAAGAAAGCTGGCAGGCTCTCTGCGAACAACTTCACGGATGCCGTGTGCGCCTTTCTGAACGATAACAACACTTGGTCCGAGGTTCCAGCATGCAGTCGTGCTGAGCTGGTCAGGGCGGAAGCGTAGAGTTCGAGCTGGCAGGATGGGACCTACGTGCCGGACATGCAGGAGATCAGCAATGTTTTTGGGCCCGATGCCGCTTGGCCCATCCCAGCCAGCGGAGAAAACCTCCGGCAGCCAGTTCTTGGATGCCAGGTGGCGGCTGCCGGGGGCTTCTGGTGTGCTGCGTACCACCTCTCGCTCTTCGGAATCCTCGAGGCTTTGACCCCTAAATCCACAACATGGGGCTGTATGCAGCAGCGGGCATAACCGTTTTTGCAAGTTTGTGGACATGCATGGACCTTGTTCTTTCTTGGGGCAGAGATGCCTGCAGGCCAGTGCAGGGCCGGCTCTGGACGCCACGGGCGCCATTGTCCTGGACAAGGTGCTGGAAAGGGCCCACGCATTGACCATACATTCGTTAGTCGACTGCTAGCAGGGAGGTAGTATGCAACCTTTCTCAAGCTCTCAACACCAAGCACCATTGCCTTATGCTATGCTGAATACAGCGCAGCAATGATTCCGGCAAGGCTCTTTACCCTGCGCACATCTGTTTGCAATGCGGTTGACTGACCCTGCTGAGCCAGTGCTCAGCATCGTGTGGAAGGTGATAACCTGGACCGAGCCCCTCGCGAGCCAGGCGATCAGTCTGTCGGTGGCTGACCCATATGCTTCCGTGCCTCGGTGAGCGAGCGGCTTAGGTGAGCATTTTCACTGCAGTTGCTGAACAAATCTACCGTTATAGAAGCCTGCTTCCTTAGCAAGTCGAACCCTAAAACTTGCCAACACCGCTCAACTCCACAAAACCCCGAGGCCTGATTTACTGTACCGAGGCGGCCCAGAGAAGCCAAAGCCTTCCCGATGACATAGCGGCGGGTCTCCTCACCATACCCTTTGGAGATCCGCGACTCGTCTTCAAGATCTAACTTACCGGTTCTCAAGAGCATGACAAAGGTTACTGATGTGTATGTGTGAGGTGTATTTAGCCCTTGTCCAAGGAAACAAACCGCTCCAGGCCACAGCTAAGCATGTTTAGGATGGATTGGCAGGAATTTAGCTCATGTCAGGATGAGCACTTCTGGCTATATGACGCTGGCGACGATGGGCTCTGCTCTAGTGGTGGCAGTCCCCGTGCAGTCCCTGCCCCAGACTTTCTGTCAGCCCTGCTTGTGGTGAAAAGGGCAAAGCTGGGTCCCTGTCGATGGCGTTTTCTAGTTAGCTTAGCAAAAAACTACCTGAGCTTGATGAGCTAGGTTCCGCACGATGCTGCTTGCGTCGTACCCGGCCTTGTCTGTCATGGCCTCAGTGGGAGGTGTGCGCACGCACGTTGTCAGGATCCGGGCAGGGCATAGAGCTTCGACCGCAGCATACTAGGGGGCCCCTCGCTTTCTTTTGGAAGGCTGCTGGAGTTTAGAGATGTCAGCGGAGTCCTGGTTAAAGCCCGAATTTTCGGCTGAGGTGGCCTTGTTCTCCACCACCTCTGCAGCAGAAGCGGCCTTCGGCCTCCCGGGGGAGCTGGCTGCGGGAGTGACTCTTGGGCCTGAGTCAGCGACTTTTTGGCACTGTCTGTCTGGTAGATGTCCTACATTCCTGAAGGCTTTCAGCATGGAGCTTTGCTTGGCTGGGGGAGCTTTGTGTTTTTTCTGCGATGGACTTCGGAAGATGGTCCCTTAAACCCTAAAACCCTAAAACCCTAAAACCCTAAAACCCTAAAACCCTAAAACCCTAAAACCCTAAAACCCTAAAACCCTAAAACCCTAAAACCCTAAAACCCTAAAACCCAGGATCGTCACAACAGCACAGGGTGAGTTCCAGATCGGCCCAGCGATGCTCCAGGCCAGTCGGGAGAGAAGTTTCTTGTGCTAAAATCAAAGAAGCTCCACCGTTTTGACTGTGCTGAGACCCTAAAACCCTAAACCCTAAACCCTAAACCCCAAACCCCAAACCCTAAACCCTAAACCCTAAACCCCTCAGGTGAGCCTCGTGGACATGGTCTCGGTCACATACTTGTCGGTCGTCGACGCCTGTCTACACCTTGACTCGAGCAAGACCCGAAATCTTAGGGTTCAGGGTTCAGGGTTCAGGGTTTTTAGGGGTTTAGGGGTTTAGGGGTTTCGGGGTTTCGGGGTTTAGGGGTTTCGGGGTTTCGGGGTTTAGGGGTTTAGGGGTTTAGGGGTTTAGGGTTTCGGGGTTTAGGGGTTTAGGGGTTTAGGGGTTTAGGGTTTAGGGCTTATATTATGGGAGTTTCCGAAAATAGGGGGTACCCTGTTTGGGGGTTCCCTTCAAGGCACTCCTATTCTATACCCCAATAAAGGGGTACCCCTATTTTGGGAAATGCCCATATTGATCAGTTCTCTGAACTATAGTCCCTTCGGGGTTCTTGGTGCCCAAAGCAGGGACCCTAATTGAGAGAACTGACCATATAGTGGGATTCCCTTATAATAAGGACCCCCACAAGGCACCCCTCATTTTGGAAACCCCCATATTGCCCTGTGGTTTCTGCTCAGGAGTGGGTGACAGCCAACACACGCGTCTACGTCAGGCCTGCCAGAACGCTAAACCCTCAACCCTAAACCCTGAACCCTGTACCCTGTACCCTATACCTAAACCCTAAACCCTAAACCCTGCCTCTATCTGGGCCTAGGGGCCAACAACGTCTTGATTCGCCACAACGTGCGTGCTTCGCGTTTGGGAGCAGGCTCTCGGAAGGCATCTTCCCAGACACTGCCGTGTGCGCTATGCTCGACCAGTTTGATGAGTGGTCCCACGAAGCTGGGTTGTCATGGATTGTGTGCTGCCACAGTGACAGCCTTCTTTGGTGCGAGTATGTGCGGTCAATGACGGCCTCATCCTTCTGAGGATTACATCTACAGGCCGAGTGCCGCGGAGCTCAATTCTGCTGTGGGTCCGGTGGCCTGGCGCTGGTCTAAGTCAGGCACTTGTGGCGCAGAGTGGCATTTTTGGGTAGACCGGAGATGCATGCCAAGCAGTCTTTGTAATGTAGATTGGGGTTGGGTAGCAGCTAGCTGAGCTGACAGGCTGACAGGCAGGGGAAGCTGCATCTCAGGACTGGAGCAGCGGCTTTTGGTGTGCTGCCACACGCTTCTCGCTCTTCGCCATTCTTGAGGTGCGTTATACGAAGGTTCAGCCTCCAAAAGCCGTAAACCCTAATTAAACCCTAAACCCTAAACCCTAAAAAGACATCTGGAAGCTCGCGTCCAGGCCGTCGATGCAGGGGGCACACCGCCCCCTGGCACCCCGTTGCGAGACACAGTCAGAGTCTTAGGGCACCGCGTGCGGCGTAACATGTTCCAGCTGGCATGGGGTCATGGCCATGAGAGTTGTGCATATCAGGGTTCTGTACCACCTTTTCCTAGCAGAAGCGTGCAGGGACACGGAGGTACATATGCGCAGGCTGTACTCACAATACTCTGCGGCTCGAATCTTTCCATCGGCGCAAGTGATGGAGACAAAGTACGAAGTCGGGTGAGTGACTGAGTGAGTGAGTGAGTGCGTTGACTCAGCCCATATGATGATGGCCTCATTGCGGTCCAGTGCGGTACAACCGAAACATCTTGAAAACAGGGAGTGGCCATAAAGGGGACTTTCATGTACATGTGGGACTGCGCTCAGGTGCTGCACTTTGCGGGCCAGAAATTCGGAGAAGCGCTGCAAGCTGCAGCTGCGATGCCAAACATATCGGCCTTTCAGCACCATTGTTGAGTACTTGCTGTTTGCTGGTCGTATTCAAAGGCCCCCCACATCACGATTTGGCGTTGAATGTTTGCTTCACCAAGGGAGCTTTTCCGTGGACTGGTTCCTCGATCACTGGGGCGCTCGTTACCCTTCCGCTGCCTGGTCCGACACTTGCCGGGAAGTCTTTAAGTCATGTCGCGCGCGGTACCTTCATGGACTTCATACTGTCCACATTGCTCTTGCCTTGATCAGATATGTATATATATATAATGTATATAATATATATATATATATATAATATATATATATACATGCCTAAAGCTCACACCCAGTTGGCTCCCATTCAGGAGCGACAGCTTCGTGAACGTGGTGGCACCGCTCGCTTCGGACATCTGGATTGCCGTCCCTGCGGGGTCCGAAGCCAAGCCCAGCTCAGGCACATGAATTGCATCGGCTCCTAAACCCTAAACTAACCCTAAACCCTAAACCCTAAACCCTAAACCCTAAACCCTAAACCCTAAACCCTGAACCCTCTTGCTGGTTGCTTCTGAGGCTCTCATCGACCTATGACGTTCTATCTGTTGGAAGCTCAACTGCCTTGCTTGAACCCGCGCTTTCATCACAAGAGCCGCCCAAAGTTTTAAGACTGTAACCCTGCTGAGCGCAGGTAGAGGAAACGACCTGAAAGTATACTACAGACATATTCTTGGCTCAAGCGATTGTTGGATGCAGCCGTGATGAGTTCGCCGCCTCTCCATCTTCTCCGCTACCATGTTCACCTTTCACGAGGGGGTTCCTGTGAAGTCCGCCTGTGCATACAACACGTTTCCCTTCATA
Organism: Symbiodinium natans; assembly: GCA_905221605.1. Classification (NCBI taxonomy): domain Eukaryota; class Dinophyceae; order Suessiales; family Symbiodiniaceae; genus Symbiodinium; species Symbiodinium natans. The sequence goes on along the minus strand of CAJNDS010002074.1, from coordinate 89,871 downwards.
CCCGAAGGAAGGCGAGGCTAAGGTAAGGTGGAAGATCCAGAATATGGTTGTGGCCGAAGAAGGAGGTAAAATTAAGGCTGCCCGCCCCACCTGTCCGGCCCTACTGTGTCAAAGCTGAACTCCGACCCTACCAAACATCGACCAGCATGAGCGGGCCTTCTCATTCTCAGGACCCGACATGACATGTGCATGTGGGGAGGGGAGGGGGGGGGGGGTGGGGCAGGGAGCGGCCAGGAAAACGGGAAGGCTGGGCGAGGCAAGTGGGGCATGTGGGCGAGGATTTGCCGCCCTCCGCTCTCGTCACTCGAGCAATAGAAGTATACTAGAGGGATCAGGAATCTCTGAACCCACCAGCCCTTGAAGTACGAAAGCGGGTGATGGAGAAGACGTCCCCAGAAGGTGCTCCTCTCGCTCACTCGCTCTCTCTCTCTCTCTCTCTCTCTCGCTCTCACACTCTCTCTGCTGCCCTTTCGCTCGCTCTCTCCCTCTCTGTCGCTCTCTCGCTGTCATTTTTTTTTTCTCTCTCTCTCTCTCTCTGTCTCTTTCTCTCTCTTCTTTTTCTCTCTCGCTCGGGACCCCATTTAGAGAACAGAAGAAGCAGAAGAAGAACTTCCCAAGCAACTGGTGTGTGCGTCGCATTTGGGGCTGCAACGAATGGCAAAGTGTGTTCACTGCTTCGGCCAGAACCCTGGTGCGGCAATGACGCCGTGCAGCTCGGAACACTGGGAGGCATGCCACCGGGGACAAATCGCGAACTGGCTCCTGGCACCGGAAAGGCTGGGGGGTGTCATTGTGTCACTGCCTGGACGTCAACCTAAAGACGCCGCATTGGCGGCCAGCAAAATGCGGGCGCGACTACTTGATGGCGGAATGGCCTGAACCAAGCACTGTAGATGCCACGGCCCGCAGTACGTCGAACAGATTGGACTTCGCAGCCATCAGCCGGTATGCAGTCCTCATCGAAAAGGATGCGCCCAGACTTGTCTCGTGCCCCATCCGTCGCTGCAGACGGGTGAGGGAGCCAAACCATTCCCTGTGCAAACGGGGCAAATTCCACAAAAAGCATGCAAAGCATGCATCCTGTACGAGGTGGCCAGCATCCCGGGCCCCCTTGGTAGTGAAGCCAACCACCACAACCAAGCCAAACAAGGTGAAGCAGAAGAAACAAACTGCCAAAACTGCCAAAACCCAGGCTCCACCAGATAGTACCTGGCCATCCAGCGTAGACATACACAAGCGCAATGGAGAAGCGCAAGCTGTGAGAAATCTGGTAGAACTGCGAAAGCGTCCACCCATGTCCATCCCAGCGCCTGTCAAGCAGCACGACCCGTGGACGAGATCTAACCAAGCCACTAAGGGCCCCTGAAACCAAAGTTGTCGCCGGAGGGCAGCATCCCACAGAGTTGCGTCGTCCTAGGTAGGATAAGGGGGACCCTTCAAAGGGTACCCCTTCTTTACCCTCTTCTGGCTCTCTTAAACAGGGACCTGATTCAGAGGGTCTATATCCCCAAGGGCTACAGCAGCCCCCCCCCTCAAAGGGGGGGGGGAGGGGGGGGGGGGCGGGGTTCACTCCACAAGCTACCAGGTCTTGGCAGCTGATGCAGATGGAATGGAGTTGAAATACAGCATCCTTCAAAGTCATGCATGTAGTCAAAAAGTCCAGGTATGGTCCAGGTCAAGACAGGACAGCCTACATGTAATGCTCCTCTGCGAAATTGCTTTCAGAAGGCCCCATGTGGTTGTTTAACTTGCTGAATTAACCCTAAACCCTAAACCCTAAAGCGCTTTGTTGGGGATGCTACCAGTAGTTCAAGGTCGCAGAGATCCATTCCAACGTGTATACCAATGTCACGCTCCCACAACTGATGGCTCCGGATGCGCTCCTCGGCTTGTCGGGTTTATGGTTTAGGGTTTAGGGTTCATTCCTTGACTATTCGCCAAGCTGCTCGCCAAGCTTCGCGCAGCTTCATTTGTTGCTGTGGCTTCCGTGTGAACCGGGTCGAGTCATCCAATTCAGTGAGGTACCTTCCGACACTGCATGTGCTGTCATGGTGACCGACATTGTAGGAGAGTTTGCTGAATGAGGCTACACATAGGTTCATGTCAGTAAGTATAAGAACATGGCAACGACAGCAGCAGGAGTGTGATTTCTCGTTGCTGCTTCATTCCTGCTGCGGCACTCGTTAACACTGCCCATGTATTCATCTGATTCCTATGGGTAGCCGAGCCGCTGAAAATAGAGCACGCCACAATGCACCACAACCCCACACTTGCTTCTAACGAGGACGGTGTCGTTGGCAGACGGCCGACCAGCGATCGTGCATTCTTTGTTGGAGGCGCATCTGAGATGACGGCATCAATGTCAGCAGAGTGTCTGCGCGGATGTCGGGCTAGAGCTGTCCTGGCAATTGTGCTCAGTTGCTGCGGATTGACAGTCATCTCTGAGCAGGTCAGCGTGATGAACAGCGATATCAACGATCCATACTTTATTGTGACCTGCATCGGATTGGCTTAGTGTTGCTGACTTCTCTCTTTTGGGCAGAGACTCACTTTCCATCCCCACCCTATGATTCCCAAAATGAAAGGGTTCGTGATTCACGCAGCCGTCCCCAGAAGCATGCCGAACCCGCTGAGGCATCGTTTCTGTAGAGCGGCAGCCACTTCAGACATCTGTGGATAGCCGCGTAGACCAGCGCCGTTCATTTGGCGCCGCAGTTCTCAGACAGTCTCTGATCCAAGGCCCTCTCAGGCTTGGAGCCTCGTATCTACATGAGGCTGGTGTGCCTTTGAGACTTTGGCTTTGGGATCGCCATTGACGTGTTGTCAAAATAGTGGCCTAGCGCAGGGCGCATTCTCAGGCTCTTGGCTCTAGAGATGCTCTTAATAATACTAAGAATCATACGAATATTTATCATAGTAACAATAATTCTAATCATCATAATAATATTAATAACAATAATAATAATAATAATAAGAATACTAATATTAATAACCGTTGTGCGCAATGTCAGAATGCCAGGCTCTCCCAGAGTGTGTTCCCGGACCTGGCCGTGTGTGCCTTCCAAACTGACTCCGGGACCTGGTCCCAGGACGCCTCACCTCACCTGTTCTAATGATTTTAGGGTTTAGGGTTTAGGGTTTAGGGTTTAGGGTTTCAGTGCCAGTTGCATGGGGGTGTATGCTCTGGGTACCAGGACGGCACGTACAGACCGGATGCTGCTGAACTGGCTGTTGCCTACTCCGGCTCGAGCGCCACTGCGCGGCACCCAAAGCAGTACTTAGTCTTGCAAGAGAGGAGACAGAGACAGTGAGTGTGCAATTTCTAGGGAACCCGCGTTTTTTTGTAATGTACGGCAGGTATGAGGGTCAAGCATTCCTGAGCCTGAGAACGCCGTGTGTTGAGGTTGAGCCCCAAGCCCCTCGTGCTTCGCAATTCCTTCTGCCAGGTGTCTCTTGATGGATTCTGGTGCGCTACAGATCACTTGTCCCTGTTCGGTATACTGGAGCCAGTTCAGGCGCGGGCGGAACATGGAGCTGTATCCCGACCCTGGATGCTTAACCCTAAACCCTTAGCCCTGAACCCTAAACCCTAAACCCTAAACTTCCCTAAACCCTAATCCCGCTCCAAACCCCAAACCCGAACACAAATCCCTACCACGAGGAGCCGCAGATTGTTTGCGACGGGCTGGAAATCGGGAGCACATGCATTGCCACGGCGATCCTTTTAGGAGGAGTTGGGTGTCTCGGAACGAACGAAGATATTTTCCTTGTCTTGAGTCAGCTTCTAAGATGGCGGCATAGCTTCAGGTGTTGAAGCCTTCACTTATGAGTTTCAGCTCAGGGGGCCTTTGGCCTGCTGCTGCATCTGCTGCATCGTGATTTGTCCCTTGGGCCAGGAACTTGCTGGATCCATGATGTTCAGGTGCGTGGATGGACTGAACCTCAAAGTCATTCACAGTTAGAAGGTCTTAACCATGAAGACTCAATAGTTGCTGGTATGACTCGACGTGAAAAGCTCCAGATGCTTGCTGGTCAGTGCTTCCCATGCGTTTGCATCTTACATGTCAAACCCTAAACCCTAAACCCTAAACCCTAAACCCTAAACCCTAAACCCTAAACCCTAAACCCTAAACCCTAAACCCTAAACCCTAAACCCTAAACCCTAAACCCTTCCTGTGCCACCCAGGCTGCATCAAGTGCAGGCGCCCGACAGCTGGCAAGGTCAAGCTGACTGATACAAAAGGATCTTCGCACGAGTCTTGCCTACTAAACGAGAGGGCTTAGGGGTTTAGGGTTTAGGGTTTAGGCTGCGTAAGGATGTCTGTCTGCACATCAGAGGCATTGGAAAGCCATATGCCCTGCACTGAGGAGTGGGGATTTCAGGTTGTCAAGCAGTCTGCCCTCTCACGGGTGATGCGAACGCCCACCAACAAGTCTGCAAGATCTGGCACGGGCCCCAGGTGAGTACATGCCAGAAGTGCGTTGACCACGCCACCTCAAGCTTTAGTTCTTTGGGCCCACAGCTGCGGCATTGGGACGGGTCTGCGTTTCACCGAACAAGGGCCCTTTCAGAATGTGCAGGTGCCCAACACAAGCATAAAGTGAGATTCATCAGAGACGTCATGGCTTCCATGGCAACTCCCAGAAATGAGACCGAAAGCTTTGTGTGTCCCTTCTAGGCCGCTGCCCGCCTTCCACGACTTAAGTTCTTCTTGAACACTACTCTTTAAACGGGGGTAGGTTTGAAGATAGTCTTAGTGTTTTTTTAGTGTTAGTGTTTTTTTACTCCACCACGAAATCCTTACAAAGCCATCAAGACTTAATGTCTAAAGGGCCCCAAAACCTACCCCAGTAAACCGTAAACCCTACACTTGAAGCCCATCCGGGCATCCTGGGCATGTTTGTGTTCGCTTCTTTGTAACCCACCCAGGTGCCACGAGCGCGGAGCCCGAAGAAGTCGAAGCCGTAGCTTGCACTGCACTTCGTAGCCGTTCCGGGGTAGAGTGGGTTTGGGGCTGAAGGTTTAGGTAGGCTTTGACCTTTTCGGGGTAAAGGGTTTAGGGTTTGGAGTTTAAGGGTTGAGGGTTTGAGCTGTGTGCCCGGCGGTGGGCTGAGATCAGGGATCATGGCCGCCGCAGCACACGTCGTTCTGTTTGGAAACTGGCTGGACAAGCAGGTTCGTGCTTGCACAAATAACTGAGACTTTCAGCCTCTAAGTGACTGCTGTAGCTTCTTTTTCGCTAAGCGCCACTGTGATGTACGCAGCTCCGCGTACATTTACCTCGACTGAACATTTCATGGCTAAGTCCACCCGCTGAGGTCAAGATCCACGTGAAGTGGGATGTGGACGTGGTGCTTTAGCCAAGTGTTCATAGTTTGCTGCGAGCGGTTTCGCTTCAAATCAGCTGCTTTAGTTTGGGAATGCTCTGTCACTTGCCGAGCATGGCTGAGGACAAAGCGCAGGAGGCAAACTTCGATTTCAGTGTGGCTCAAGATGGCGGCCTGGCAAGCTTAATTTGCCAGTGCCACTGCAATGCTGTCGCGTCATGCCCGCATTGCTGCCCTGACCGAGTTGATCTGAGGCGAGAAGAAGAAAGATCGCTTCCTCGCTGTCACTGATACCGCTGGTATTCTGCTCACAGAATCAAAGGTGACGCCGATCAAGTCAGAAAGGTCGAACGATGTGCAGTGGCTTGATTCAAACTGGGCAGGTTGTCATTGTCACTGCTACACAGCAACTCATGTACTCACAGCGATGTTCTCAAGTTGACTCCTTGACAGTCCCCTGAGTTTACCACCTCAAACCCTGGGTACTGCAGCTCGACTAGACCTTGACCGTAAATTTTAAGGGTTTTGATTAGGGTGCGAAAGAGGCTTATAAGTGGGTATGATAATTATTTCTGGATTAGTCCGTACCATTAGCCGAAGTCCCCAAGCTACCCGAGGAGCAATTCCCCGCGCAGCTCGAGACATCGGATGCTATCCGAGGCTAAGCGCTTTGCTTTGAGGTCTCAGTGGCCTTCAGAGGCTTATGAAGGTTTAGGGGTTTAGGGTTTAGGGTTTAGGGTTTAGTATCTTCAGATCCTCCAAAGTAACCCAGGCTTAGTTAAGGCTTTGCTCATGTTCGGGTTTATCTTGCGCAGGCGGAGGGAAAGGTGTTGGCCGACTTGGATGCGGAGGAAAGCCAAAGCTTAGATGAGGCAGGCTTCAAAACCATCTTGCTTCCTGTGCTTCCATCGGATGCCCCTCAGACGTCGACATACCTCGGCCATCTTCCTTGCAGTGAGTTCAGGAGGAGCTCGACCCAGACCTCCTTATAGACTACAATCCAGATGAGGATGACAGTCCCAAACGCATCAAGTCTGCGATGGGGTACGAAGCATATGAAGATGGCGCCCACGTGGAATATTGGTCTGCCACGCACAGGCAGTGGCAGCTCGATAGCAGATCCCGTTATGCCCCGTGCACCCCCTTGGCTTCACCGAGTTCCCCAAAAAGAGCATACTTGTAAACCAGTCAAACCCTAAACCCTTCAAGCCCTCAACCCTTCAAACCCTAAACCCTTCAAACCCTACACCCTTGAAAACCCTAAGCCCCTCAAGCCCCAGCCCCTAAACCCTAAACTCCTTCGAGGTTGCAGGGCTCTGTCGACGGCCAGGGCATCGTCATGCCGGGAGATCCCGACATGCCAACCTACAACCTAGTCCTGAAAGGAGGGAGATCCACCAAGCAGAGGAGAGACTTTGCGCCTGGGGCAGCGCAAGAAGCTTGTAGACTTTTAGATCCCTGCTGATCTCTGACAGTCGATCTCTTTTTTTGGGTAAGCCCTGTTTTCTTCCGCCCGTATGAGGTCGGGTCATGTAACCTTCATAAAGTATGATGCAACGTGCATGAGTCGGTCTTCCTAAGCATGACAGAGCTTTGCCAACGTCCGCGGAACGTGCTGCAATCGAGGTGGAGCTCTCTGCCATCAGGAAGCCACTGAGAGAAGGTCAAGCTGTGAGCGTCAGGCCAGATGGCGAGGACTGCACCATTTGGGCCAGGTTTACAAAGCATGGAGCCGCTGTGACACCTTTGGGCTTGCAAAACCTGTGGGACATTGGAATACGGGGGGTTTACGATATTGGGGGTACCGTATTGGGAGCCTTATCAGAAGGAGATCCCACTATTTGGGGGTCTATGTTCGAGGTCCCTAAACATCGTAACAACCCCCCATATTAGCCCTAAACCCCAAACCTTAAACCCTAAACCCTAAACCGATTCATTTGAAGGAGATGTGGGCTCCTGGCATCGTCGTTGGCCGACAGAGCGTTCCACTAGGCGACAGGACTCTGTCAAGCCGAAGGTTTAGGGTGTAGGGTTTAGGGTTTAGGGTTTAGGGTTAGGGTTTTCCATTCAGTCCCACAGTGAATTAAGGGAGTTCACTGAATTCAGAGGCTTTGTCTGTTTATGATGGGCATCCGCCGGCATCTGCTCTATCCGTGCCCGGCCCTTCTCGTGTGACCTTGCAATGTTGTCTAGGGTTTATTTACCTTGCCTTGCCACGCCCCAGCTTTTCTCGCTTCGCGAGTCTGACCTGGCAAATCTTCTTTCCTGATCTGGGCCGTGTGAATACACGGTGCCGGCGCCAAGGCCGCAGAAACACCAAAACGCATCTACACCCCTATGTGCCGCAAGTCTGAGTCCTCTCGCCCAAGATACGAAGAAAGCATCTGCAGCTGCCTCCGTGAAAATCGAGCACCGGTCCGAAACTCTTCTTCGTGAAGCCGTTTACTGGGATGGTTTGGTAGGAGTGCGTATTCTACTCTGGTGACGGCGTGGTGTGACAACTTTTTTATGAACCGAAAAGGGAATTCCATAAGGATGTCAAGAAGTGGGCCCCAAACCCTGAAAGTAGTGGTATCATCAGGGTCGGTTTTGCAACACCCCAAGTCTCAAGCGGTCAGTCCAGGGTTCAGGTTTTGCAACGGTAAGGCTGAGAGATAGCTTCAGGCGATTGTGTGCTACACGGCTTGCGGACTTCCGGCCTTCACTACAGGGTTCCCAGACGATCGATTTACAAGCAAGATCACAGCCTGCCCGAGGCCTGTTAGGGTCTAGGTTGTTTAGGGCTTCGTGTTGCCTGGGGCTCAGCAATGTGATCTACAGCTGTTGAATCTGAGTGTTGGTTGCAGTCGACAGCTGCCGGCATGGGCCTGTAGAATGCAGTCGAAGGGTAGAGCAGTTGCAGAAGGTATCCTTACTCAACGGAGCTTTGGGCAACCAAGAAGCTACACTGTCCTTGGTTCTTGTAGCCTTCGGGCTGCACCGCAGGCACTTTTGCTTAATGCGGGCACTTCTGCGGCTGTGGAAGCTGTTTGTTTGTTGGCCCTATAGTCATAGTTCCTAGAGGCCGTAGATTCAATGCCAGCCGGCACTCCCCCTGCCTGTCTGCGATACACGTCTGGTTCATACCCAGTCTATTTTGTAAGGTCACGTGTCAGACTTTAGGATTCTGTCTTTAGGGCCTATAGAAGTGAGCAAGGAATGTCAGATTCTTTGTGAGGCTACCGGGTACTTCTTGTCGGGCCTCCTCGCGATGGTGAGTGCGTAACGCTGCTGGCAGAACCTTGCATTCTTGGACTTGCCGGCATCACGTTCAGAGTTCAGTTCAGTGCACGAGGAGTGCTGCGTGCGCGTTCCTGAGGATAGGGTCCGCCACCGCATTCCAGCTGGTCAAAAAGTGGACTCCCGGTGCACTTCAAATTCAGGGTTTAGGGTTTAGGGTTTAGGGTTAGGGTTTAGGGTTTAGTTTTTTTAGGATTTAGGGTTTAGGGTTTAGGGTTTAGGGTTGGGCTTCAGCCGGGTGAGAGTCTAGTAGAGGATACGGTGCTAAACGGAGCGAGACAGCTGGCGTTCGGAGAGTCGAAACAGTCTTGTAAGGCTGATTGAAGTATACGGTGTGAATACATCATACAGGAGGCTGCTGCACAGGGCGCGAGTCCCAACAAGCCATTCTGAATGGGAGACTCAGGCCGTGTACAGAGGGCTGGAACAAGGCTGGTGTTCAGGAGCCGCTGGCTTAGTTGATCGACTCTGCACCGCAAGCCTTACACCTGCAGACACATTGAGTGCATGAGCTATTTTAGCGATCGGTTGCATAGGTTTAATGGTATATATACATATAAATTTGAATTCTCCATATGTAGTTTGGGGCCCATTTGGCGTTGGCCGGCTTTTTGATGGCTTTGAGAATGCCGGCGTTGCTTAAAACGTTAAATCGGCTTGGCCATTTAGAGTCTGGATCTGGCTCGGTCCCGGAAATCTACATCATGGCCGAGGGGACGTAAGTTTCGAAAATATGGTTGAGCCAAAATGCCAGAAGTTCTCTAAAACATTGACACTTTGAATGGCGGCGCCGGAGTAAGGTTCATCACACCTGAAACAGTCATGCCCCTGAAATCTTGAAGACCCTATAGATATAAAACGTAAGCTACTTTCCAGGGAAGCTTCCGGTCACCTCAGGAGCCCATTTTTAAATCTGCTAAGAGTCTTTTCTTGAACATCTGGGTGGGCTCGGGGGTTAAAATGCCAAAGAACATTTTAAGACAGTGCCTGGTAATTCTTCGACATCTTGAGATTTGAATCCGGCCGGCCATTTGAGTCTTAAAGGTTTCATTCAATTTCATGTTTGAAGGTTGTATCCGGAGCCCATGTAAATTCAAAGGCATTTCAGGGCCTTCGGGACCCTTCGGGGTTTGAGTTCTGTGGGTCTTTTACGGTTTCGGGGAAGGAGGGTGGGGGGATACCACGGAAGGGGGGGGGGTTGGCGAACCGACAGCCGGGATCATGCATACATATCATAGTTAAAACACAAGGCGTGGTACACATACTGTGCACGCACCGTATGCAAACTTTCCACGTCTCGGAACCGTTTGTACAACTTCGCTTGACCTGCAGCACTCACTGTCACTTGCAAGTCGCTTTGCAGCACTGAGGTAGTTCAATGTGACAAACCAGATCATGAAGTTTGGCCCCAGATATCCGTGCAGCGTCTTGGCATGGTGAGCCATGGCACGCGGTGCTCGGACTACCAGGGCACTTAAGCTTTGCTTGTCTTACATGCCGTATTGCGCGGACGCGTAGGTGACCCGGCAGGCTGTCGATCGTGCTTTTGATCCAACCCTAAACCCTAAACCCTGAACCCTAAACGCATTGAGGTTTGCTTCAGCGGAGGGCAGCCAGGTGGAGGAGTGCTTCCAACACCTCGTCCTCTGGGCGCATACTGAGTTCAGAATTCTCCCTAGCCCTAAGCCCCAAACCCTAAACCCCAAACCCTAAACCCTAGAAAAACAGAGATCGAGGCAGTGGTGAAATTTGCCCGTAGGAACCTGGTACCCAGAGAGCCCAGTACAGTACCCTTGATTAAGGAATGTACCTTAAGCCTTAAATTGTATAGGGATCTGTAGTATGATTTAAGGTAGATTCCTGATTTAAGGGGGTATTGGGCTCTTTGGGGTAGAGCGCAACCAAGGTCCGAGCCGTCCAGAACGTCTCAACAGTACGCGATCCGACTGACTGGCTTGAGTCGGCCACAACCAGGGTCTCTGTATAGTGCTTCGCACGGGTGCTTTGTTTCTCGTGTCAATGTTCGTTTCGTGCTCTGCACTTGAAGTCCCGGATTCGTTGCCAGTAGGCCTGATGCCGCACATTTCTCAACTCTATGCTCGCACAAGTCGATCTGACCCAGTCTGCTCTGTAGGTAGCATCTGGGTTGGCGGTGTGGAATTGAATGTTGCGAAGATCGCGCCGACAGCAACTACTGCATGTACAACGCAGAGACACTCAGGGCATTCATCAACGCGACCTTGTTCGTCGGCTTGCGCTTTCGCTCGAGCTCTTTTTTCTCTTGCTCTGAAGTCTGAAAGTGAGGGCGTCGGCAAGAATGGTTTTAACGACACGCGGGCAGAAAGATGCATGACGCCAGCGATGTGATTTTGTTTCATGTGAAGCCCAGGGCGTTCACGCCGGGCATGGACCGGGAACAGTTAAACTGTTCGGGCCAGAGACTACTTGGAGGTTCATGATATTTATTCCCCAATTTGAACCATATTAGGGCACTAAGTGGGTTATAAGTACAGCTATAATTGGTTAAGAAGTACCATGAACCTCCAAGTAATGCAAGAGCTGCCAGCTGCTCAAAGCCACGTTTGCAGCTCACAAAGCCCTGAAAGCCCGAGTTGCTCCTGCCAGAGTACATTGAAGTCGGTGACCAGCAAATCCCGTGCTGGAATACAAAAATTGCTTCCTGTAGCCCATGTTACTGCTGCCAATCCCCTTCCATGGAGTTTGCTGCAGTAGGTCCGCTGACTGAGGTTCGCGCCGGGCGCACGGACTTCAAGGAGAAGATCGTGGAGCGGGCGAAAAATCGCAAAGGTCTCGAGCCTCAGTTTTAGGGTTTAGGGTTTAGGGTTTAGGGGATTGTCGCTGTGATTTTCTTGTCTGGCATATCGGAGTTGTCAGCGCCAAGGTGGCCGGACAAACAAAGAGAATGCTCGCAACAAGCCACTTCTCATGACGCTTCAAAGCCGGGAACTGCCAGCGCAAAGAATGCCACACTCAAGTTTGGCGGGAAGTAGGCCTTGTGAACATGTTGAGCTTCCATGTGTCAGGCAGAGCGGTGAAAGAGAAGAGAGCGCGGACAGCAAAGCAGAAGCTTGCGACACTGCGCGGTCACATAAAGACACTGAGGCCGGCAGTTTTCGATTTTTCAGTTGGAATGCAGAACCGACATGAGCGCGCACAACCGGTGACTTTTGCTGGTGTGCAGGAAGAATGCTGCCCATCCCAAGCGCAGACGGTGAGGAGCAAGAATGCCATCCAGTTTCACCCGCAGCCGGCGAGGAGGAACAGCAAGTTGAACAAAGACTCCAAGCGTCTTTTGGCCGCATCGCCAGTGCCGGACTACTTTCGGTTGACTGACGTGGATGTTGGTATTTCTTGTTCTGGGGCAGGACAGCTGGCTTGACAGGAAGGAAGGAAAGGGGGAGCGGAAAAAGGGAGAGGAGGGGGAGAGAAGAAGAGGAGGAGGAGAGGAGGGGGAGAGGAGCGAGAGAGGGGAGGAGGGGGGGAGAAGGGGGGGAGGGAGGGGGGGGGGGGGAAGAATGGGGGGGAGGAGGGGGGGGAGGAGGGGGGGCGGGGGTATTTGGATCTGCCTCCTACCTCGCTGCGTACGAGAAAAGGTATAGTATAGTAAGAAAGCAAACGAGGGAGGGCGAGAGAGAGAGAGAGAGAGTGTGTGTGTCGTTACACAAGTATACTGAATGCGCTGGCAGAAAGAAAGAGAGACCGTGTGTGCGTGTGCGTGTGCGTGTGCGTGTGCGTGTGCGTGTGCGTGTGCGTGTGCGTGTGCGTGTGCGTGTGCGTGTGCGTGTGCGTGTGCGTGTGCGTGTGCGTGTGCGTCTGCGTGTGCGTGTGCGTGTGCGTGTGCGTGTGCGTGTGCGTGTGCGTGTGCGTGTGCGTGTGTGTGGGTGCGGCTGGCAGGATCCCACGTAGGCCCAAACACAGGGCTCGCAAGACCGACGCAATTGGCCTGACAGGGCAATGTAAAAGGGGTGAAGCAGAAGAAGAGGAAGAAGAAGAAAAAGAAGAAGAAGAAGAAGTGATGTCTTTGTCCGTTCGGTGTTTTGCCTTCCTGCAGCCTCAACACGGCGCAGGCACGTGCAAATCTTCGCAGCAGTCCTTCAGTACATCAGGATAGCTCTGATTCGGGTACAGGGTTTAGGGCTTAGGGTGTAGGGTGTAGGGTTTTCTCAGCAAGGACTTCTAGAATCGAATGGGATCTGCACCAGCGGCAAGCTTGTACTGGGTGTGATGACACACATATGCCGATGCAATGTCGATCGCGCCACGTTCATACAGGCACCGGACATTGTGTCGTACGTCGTTGAACAGCGCGCAGCCGTGAACTTCGAAATAACCCTAAACCCTAAACCCTAAACCCTAATCCCTAAACCCTAAACCCTAAACCCTAACCTTGTTTCAGAAAGACGTGGATACAGCACTCCTCCAGCTTTCTGAGACAGCGCGCCATGGTGCAGGTCGTTTGTAGCAGCACTGCGTCAAGAGGAGGCACCAGAAGCTGAACGGGGCGTCAACGTCAGCTTCGCCTTATCCAAGCTTCCGGCTTGTCTGTGGCACACAGAAGCACAACCGATCACAGGCTTGGGAGCTGCAGCTGAGAGCCGACGCTCAGCAAGCGTGGCTAAGCTCAAAGAGAGGTTGCAATACATTTCGCTTCTACTTCGTGTTGCTGACGGCTGTTGACATCAGTTCTTTCTGTCGTTTCAGGCAGGCAGAGTCAGCGGCCCTTCGCGATGCTCTCTACTCAGAGCCATGGCCTGAGTTGGCTGTGGGTGATGAGTGAACAGTACACATGCCCCAACTCTCAGATCTCCGAAACAGTTGTCACAATGAAAATGATGACGATGACGATGATGAGGAGGTACAAGGGTTCAAGATACGATGCTGACGGCGAGGAGGACGATGTCGAGGACGATGACGGCGATGATGGTCTTGATCGTGTTGATGACCATGAAGTCGGTCGTCATCATCATCACCATCATCATCATCATCGCAATCACTGACTATTGTGTACTGCATCGATCGCTGGCTTGAAGCTGTCACACACTCAAGCCTCCTGCGAATCGTGATGCCCTTTTGTCTCTAGCCTTGGACATTGGTGCTGCATGTGTGACATGAGCCCAACTTGCCGTCCTGACTCCTGACTCCTTGCCAGGGCATTGCAGCAGTCCGCCGCAGAAGAGAGTGCCAGCGCCCCGACTCTTCTTCTCATAGAGCCAGCATTCTTTGACCAGAAACGACACAAAGCAAAGGAACTGCGGGCCGAGGCCGAGGCTTTGGTGCTGCAACTACATGAGGCCAAGGTGCAGGCCGGCCTCTTATCTTGAGGTTTCTTGTGTAATTCTTCCCAATTTCCCCCGCCACCTTGGCGAGCTGCCTTGGGCCACGCAGGCTGCCACAACTTGGGCAGAGCATGAAGAGTCCCAGTCTGAGGTCAAGTCAAAGCTCTTGCAGTCAGCTGTGTCTCTGAATTGTAAGCCCTACCCGCCTCGGCAGAAGGGGCTGGCCCAACACGGGTTGTGGCATGCGAAATGGTCCTCTGAGGGTCCAAGGGGAGGGCTTGCAGGCAGAAGAGGCTCGGGTGGGCGGTCGGTCCTGTTGAGGGAGGTCAATTTTTTGGCGTCTTCTCTAGAACCTCCCGGGGCATCAGATTTTCAAAGGGCCCGGGGGGGGAGGGGGGCTGGAAAGGGGAAAGGAGACCAGATTATGGTCTGCTTGTTCCAAAAGCCTCGAAGCCGAGGCGAAAATGCTAGGATATTGCACCCTTCAGGCATTTTGATATAGTACATGGTATATTGTATCATTGTATCTTATGCTTTTCTTATATTAAGACTTTTCTACATCTGTATATGTATAGCCATGTTCCACGTCCCGGTCTGGTCTTGTTGGTGGCGTCGTGCTTTCAAGTGGGTTGTTTCTGCACGAGTGAGCCCCAAGAGTTGCAGGGCTGTGGCTTCAGGATACAAGGGTTTAGGGTTTAGGGTTTAGGGTTTAGGGTACCCCTTGGCCACGAATCCACCATTGAATCAAGGGGTGATATTTAACGTAAAGCACCGGAGCGTAAGGATGTAGCGATAACATAGACGGTTGTGAACAGAGAGCTGACCACCTGTCCGAAGTTCACGACCGGACGTTTTAGTTATTTGTAAACAAGAATGAGGTTGAAGGAATTCTGATAGCATCTTTGTGACACGGAGCAGCAGTGTAAGGAACATCGCCATGGAGGCACCAGCAAGGAGTAAGTAATCCCACATGCGCGCAGCGGCTCCGGAAGCACGCGCAGGAGCAAGCTCGTGCATCGCAAGCCACGATAGTTTAGGGTTTAGGGTGTAGGGTTTAGGGTTGAGGGTGAGACACGACCGAGGCCGCTTGCTGGAGAAGCCGCAGCACTGGCAAGCCTGCGACTCCTGTCGCAGGATCCCTCAGTAGGGTTTTAGGG
Source organism: Symbiodinium natans (assembly GCA_905221605.1). Lineage (NCBI taxonomy): Eukaryota > Dinophyceae > Suessiales > Symbiodiniaceae > Symbiodinium > Symbiodinium natans. Next base: position 74,810 of record CAJNDS010002074.1, on the reverse strand, counting down.
CTTTAGGGTGTTAGGGTGTTAGGGTTTTGGGGGTTTCGGGGTTTGAATTGGGGGTTTGGGGTTTAGGGTTTAGGGTTTGGGGTTTAGGGTATCCTCCGGAAAAATGCCGAGCAAGGAGTTGGAGGAGCAGCATGCTGGGCACCTTTCTGTCGAGGACCGATTGCCGCAACCCAAGAAGCTCCAACGTACGAAACATTCGCTGCGACGCTCTGGTTTGGGGTTTAGGGGTTTAGGGGTTTGGGGGTTTGGGGTTTAGGGGTTTAGGGGTTTAGGCATTTAGGGGTGCACGTACTCCAAGGCGACAACGGCTCGAGCCACTACAAGCCGAAGTCGCTCACCTGTGCCAGCATCATGAGGCTGGGGAGGGGAGGGAAGCGACACTAAAGCAAGAAGGGATCCAGCATTTTCCAACAACTATGTAGCAAACATGTAACAAGTTATCACTGGCGAACGGGAGTGGAGTCATGCTGGCCGAACTGAGTCTGCTTGGCACCCTTGGACCGCGGCTCAGCTGAGCTGGTTTTCCATTGACAAATCCCAAAGTACCCAGAGCTGTTCACCCGACCTGAACTGAACAAGATCCATTGTCTTCGCGCTTCCCAAACAGAGATTCCCCAATGCACTTCCCAGCACCAGAGCCTGGAACACAGTCACCGGACCTCTCTTGAGAAGGGACTCCAAAGAGATCTCTTGAGCCTGGGTGCAACGAGATCGCAGGGTTTTCAATGCTCAGTGGCCGGTCTGTACCTTGAGTCTCTATTCAAAATCTCGTTGCACTTGGCGACATGTTCGCATCACTCATGGATGATGGCTGGTCCCATCACGGGCCCTGGGTGGAATTTTCCGCCTTGCTGGTCCCTTTCCTGCAGTGAGGTGCAGCCTGCAATGCCCTGCAACAAAGCTTGAAGCCGAGTGTAGTCGAATGGAGTAGCACAACGCATGTTCTTAGCGCAGACGTACGCTCGAAGGAAAGTGGGACGTAAACGACATGTATTGCCCAGTTTTTCGACCCCAGGCAAGCGGATTCCAGCCCCAATTACGCACCGACCAAGTCACCAAGTGCTCGTAGTAGTGAGGCGAGCGTGCTGAGCAGCGCGTGGCTGATGAAGGCCTTGCCGGGCAATAGTTTTACGCGCGGGCATGGCAGAGCAGCAGTGAGAGTTCGACAACTAGCACCTGCAAGCCGGTTCCGCGCAGCAATGGGCTAGTAAGAAAAGCGGCGGGGCTTGTCTACCTCGGACTTTCCCAATCAATGCACTCACAGAAGGTCACCTTGAGGGCGCTTTCATGGTTTTTGGGTGAGATTCCTTGAGTTCGACATCGGTCTTGATCCAGGTTTGTGCACCCTGCTCGATGCTACTCTCGAGCAGACAGCCTGGAGACCCAGTCTGTTCAGAGCAGCTATGATCAGGGCTTGCCACGTGCTACAACGCTCATCCTGAAGATAAATGTGGGTTGGGTAAGGCAGGATAAATTTTCACGCTACGCGACCGGCTTCAGGGAATCGGGAGATTTCGTGCAATCATTCCATGTATGGACCAGGCACCCAAACGTAGGAGTGGTAGCAAGCAAGGACAACCCGGGTAGAGGTCGGGGGTCGGGATGAAGGGCGCGTGGGGGGTGCTGGGTGGGTTGGGGGGGGGCTTGTGTGTGGTTTTTTGCTCCCAGACACCTACGGCCCGAGGCGTCGGCGGATTGTCTCTGACTGCTTACTTGGAACGACAGCGTAGCTGCATGCGCCTGGGATTCCTCCGTGCCTCCAGAGAAGTGACAAGCCGACATATAGAAGAGGGGCTGGGTCTGCTTTGAAAGAGCCACTTCCTTGTGTCTTTGTGCCCTGCCACACCAAGACTGTGGCACTTGGGCGCAGCAGATCTTGTCCAGCTCTCAGCCATATTCCATGGGATCATGGGGGAGAATATGGGAGAGTGGTAAGGGAATGCGGGCCGACAAGTGACGGAAGCCAGTAAGACGTGGGCTGAGAGTACACCATCAGCAAGAATTGGCGCGGTTTCCCAACAATTTTTCTCTCTGTGGTTCACTGCGGCCGCACAGCACTATTCGGAATACTCACCACGTGTATCAATTCAGCCGAGGCACATGCAACCATACAGCTCATGTTCTCGCAGAAGCTTCGCAGCAGTTGACCACGGCACACTGCATGGGTTTAAAGCATCAAGCATTGCTGGGCAAGGGGTTGGGCTGAAAATAGCCGAACCGAGTACTATACATCGCCATAAATCGCTATCCAACAACATAGATGTGAACCATTCAGGGAGTGGGAGAGCGGGTGCATATAAATATGGAACGCTCGCAAATATCCTGCTCCCTGTAAGCGACCTTGGATCCTTGGACCCCCTTGCAAAAGGAATGAGGAGGAGCGAGATCTGTGGGTGTAGGGTTTCGGGCCACCGTAGAGGAATTTGGGGTCTTGCTGTAGTAGTCTTAGGGTTATTGTGTAACAACAAGTGCTGCGTGAGCCAAAGCTCTGAAAAGGACTGATTAACGCTAACTGGCTTGTGTAGCAAGGTAAATCAAGAAACACAGAGGCAAAGACGAGCGTGCGCGTAACCGTTAGGTTGTAGACGGCTGACTGGGCGGCACCGAAGCACACGAATCCAAGGGTCGCCCAAGACTGTCTGGACTTGCCGCCACCCTCGTTGGAACTAGATTCTTGGACTCCAGTTCAGTGGTTTGGCAGAATGCCTGACTGGATAGTTGCATGTTGTCTTCAACTTCTTTCAGAGTGTGGCTTTGCTTTGGCATGTTTTTTCCTACTTGTGGCTTACCGGAAGGGCTGCGGCAGACAAGAGGCAGATACCTCAAGTGCGCGTTGCCCTGGATTGCTGAGGCATTCTACATTCGTGCCGGCGTCCATTACTGCCTGATCACTTTGTGCTCCTTGGATCTGAGACCATCCTGACATATTCGCGTGTAGTAGTAGTAGTAGTAGTAGTAGTAGTAGTAGTAGTAGGAGAAGAAGAAGAAGTAGTAGTAGTAGTCGTAGTCCTAGTAGTAGTAGTAGTAGTAGTAGTAGTAGTAGTAGTAGTCGTAGTCGTAGTCGTAGTCGTAGTCGTAGTAGTAGTAGTAGTAGTAGTAGTAGTAGTAGTAGTAGTAGTAGTAGTAGTAGTAGTAGTATTAGTAGTAGTAGTAGTTGTTGTTGTAGTAGTAGTAGTAAGTCCTCATGCAGATTCACACCAAGGTTTAGTCGAAGTGCAAATAGCTGCCACCCTGGCAACTGCCAGCCTTCGAAACTTCAACTTTGCGAACTGGCTCGGGAAGGCCTCGGCACTGACAGCGCTGTCAGGCAGCATCGCAAGCAATTTCATCTTGCACTCTGGCCGCTGCTGGCAGGCACTTCCATACAGCTGGGTGTTGGCTGCCGGTTTGGTGGTGGCGGATTGCTCTACGCTGGAGCAAAACACGAGCCAAGGCTTTTCCTGTCAGCCTTTACAGGGTTCCGAGTTCCATAATCTAACTTCCTCAGTCTAAACCCCAAACCCTACATGCCTACAGGAGCTTGTGTGTTGGAGCCTAGGATTGTGCTTCGAAATGGGGTCATCACCGGGGCAGCACCAGCGCCTCCGCATTCGTGGATCCCTTGCGGGGAGGGTTGAGGGTTCAGGGTTTAGGTTGTCTAGGGTTTAGGGTCTTTTATGTTAGTCTTCCGGGTGGCAGGCGCGCGTGATGTTCCCATCATGTGTAAGATAGGCACGGCAATCTTCCTTGGCTTCTTGATTCTTGCACTGCGCTCTATGCACAGGTGTTTTCTCTGTCCGATCATGACATTTGCTCTTGGACGTTCTCGCCAAGACGTAATTGATGATGAAGAGACAATGCTGGTGATGCGCCCAATCGTTGAGAATGTTTGCCAAGGTTGTGGCTGCAGTGATGGCTGTCTGCTTCGTACTAACCTTCATGTTGACACTTGGCTTCTCAGTGTCCTCTGTGCTCGCTTTGGGGAGAGTCAGGGTTGTAGACTGCAGGTGGCATCCATGAACCACTATGGATGGCTTAGGCTCAAGGCCTCTCGGGTTTAGGGTTTAGGGTTTAGGTTTTAGTGTTTAGGGTTTAGGGACCTTGAGGGGTGCAGCGTTTGAGAATCAAGATTTTGAGAAGCCACTGAGGTATCTGCTTGCCGTGGTGAAGGTGACCCACCTGAGATGTTCGAAAGCTGTGGTTTGGTCAACATCTTTTCAAGCTCTGCTCTATCCACTGAACTTCACGATCACCGTGCCCTGGCCGATGATGTTTTCGTAGTTCCCACTGAAAAGTTACCGGAAAGTGGATCGAGCTGTTACGTCGGCGATTCTTCATAGGTGTTCCCCACCTGGTTCATCCACAAGTCCTACGTCAAGGCCTGTCTTCTGATGCTCCCAATGTGCGGTCCAAGACCCTTGAACCCCCAGTTCCTTGCTGAGCCCTGCTGCAACCTGTCCAGGACTACGGACGCGGGCTTCACCACTGGGTGGCAGCTGTGTGCCTCGTCAAGGTAGCAGTAGAGAGTTGCTAGTTTGGCCAGGTGCCCCAGTGCATTCAAAGCCTGACTCTTCCAGGTGTCTCGACAGCAACGGCTGGATCAACGCCTTGACGTACAGCTGGCAGAGCGTCAACCAGCACCAGGTGCCGCACTACACCCCCCATATCTCTGCGAGTTCTGCTTTCTGAGTTTAAAGTCACGCAAAAACTGGATTTGTCAAGTTGCTACAACCAAGTCCGGCCTTGAACTGTTCTTTCAGGATCGCAGGTGCGAAAACTCAGAAGCCCAAATGGCTGCTTCCTGATTTTGACATTCCCCTCCTTCAACTCCCCCATGCCCCCAAACGAGAGAGTCTCATGCCACAGGCTTTCCCAGCATTAACCCCCAAATAAACAGAGGAGAAAACCCTAAACCTTACCCCCTAAACCCTAAACCCTGAACCCTAAACCCTAAACCATCACAGCACAAGTTCCTCTTGCAGGATGCCTTCGGAGTTCTTCCTGGCTTAGATGTGTCGCTGCTGCAAAACTCAGAGGCCGTTGGCTTCGAGGTAACATAGACGCTTGGCTTTAGATGAGCCTTAACTGGCTGGTTCTTAGTAGGGAATGAGGGAATGAGGGCCCTACATAATCCCTTAAAGGGTATATCATTCCCGACTAGGAACCAGGGGTTAAAGCAGCTTTCTTGTGGGGAACTTGTAGGTTGGGCGATTCTCAGTGCACGGGCGCTGGGCCACTGCACACTGAGGCGGAGATTCTGACTTTACACCCACCTCCAAGTTTAGACTGCTGTTGGCGAAATCTGCCATTTAAACGACCACGTGTCGACCCCAGGCTGTGGCTCAAGCAGCCTGCACCTTGAAATGGAAACCAGTAGAGGATTCGAGATCACAGGTTTGGCCACAGTCATCACTTATGTGAAGTTGGCTGGAGGCCAACAGATTCCTTTTCTGGCTTTGTGCCACAAGAGCAGTTGAACTCTGGATTGGAGAAACTTTCTGCATGTAACCCAGTGGACGAAGTGGCTTTGCATCTCCCACAAATTCTCCCAACGCACACATCTCACTTGATCTTGATCCAGGGATCAGTTTCTCGCAATCCCGAGCGTGAGAAATTCTGGTCGCTTGCCAGTGAGCACGATTTTAGCCACGGCCTTGCTCCTTCGCAGGACGTTTCGCAAGTGCAGTACCATAGCCGAATGTGTGCAGTTGCCGATGCATGTGTCATGTGAACTTTTGATGTCAATGGTTTCGGCAGTTGTTGCCGAACAAGTCAGCTCCAGCTCAGCTGAAGGCTTCTTTGAATTTACTGCATTGCAAGAACCCTAAGTTGGGCAAAGACAATGCCAGTGCAAGCTCCTTTTGAATGGAGCCAAAGCAAGTCCCAAAGGGAACATAGGAGAAAGTAGGAGCCATCGTCCAAATGCCACTTCCAGAAGGACCATCAAGGACCAAGGGGTCCTTGTTGAGCCTTTCGGAGTCTCAGGGAAACATTTCCGATTGATTTCAGCGACAGCAGCTCACCCAATGCCTAGAATCAGAGTCGAAAGGCAGGATGTGGCACGTTATATTGCATTGCCGCTCTTTGCTGCGTTGGTGAACCCCCTCACGGCAGATTCAATGCCAGGAACCTCCTGAAACTGGTCAACGCATGTCAAAGCTGTCGTGGCCCCCGTGGCTTCCTGTGTGTTTGCCAACGAGCAAGGAAGGTGAAGTAGCCGCTTCTTTCTTGGCCTGGTCGACGACCAGCGCAGTGAGCCATCGCTTTGAAAAAGTCGACAGCTTGTTGGCAGTTTATTGAGTTGGTTCTTGTTAAGGTCCTGTTTATCCGACCCCGGACCAGGGGGTCGGGGGAGGGAGGGGAGGGGGGGGGTCGGGGCAGTCAAAAACCTCGAGGGTCGAGCAGCTTGCGCTAGGTGGGAGACATGGTTGGTCCAGGGCGTGCGACTTCATTGCAGGTACTCTATGCGTGTACACGAGTAGTCAAGACAGACATCTGTGTTTGTTTCCAGCCCGGCGCTCTCAACTGCCGTTGCCGGCCCTACCAATGTCAAGCCTGCTGCCTGATGATGTCTTAGGCGCAAATGATCACACACACCTTTGCTGCTGCCATGGCCGACGCAGGGGAAACATGCGACGACCAAGCAACTGTTGAGCATCCGCAGCCCAGTTCATCTGCAATGCCTGGAAGAGCTTGGAAGGTTGCTGAGGGCAACTCGCAGCCATCCTGGCCTGACCTTCACAACTTGCTGGTTCAGCAGCATGGCATTGTTTCACGCAGACTTGACGACCAGGATAGCATGCTGCGCCACCTCATAGATAGCCTGCCGAAAGCAAGCTTGAGCGTGCAAAGTTCAAGACAAGACGGGAACTTCTTGGAATCAGCGAGATCAAGTAGCCACCCCAGGTTGTTCAAGACTTTTGGGGAACAAGATCGCTCTCGCCAAGCGAACGCCCACAGAATGTCCATGAGACACAGTGTCCCTGCCGATTCAGAGTTGAATAATAAGAAGAAGAAGCAGAGCGAGTTGGACAAGATCGTCAAGTCCCCCTGGTTTGAGATGTTCTTTACCTTCGTGGTAGTCACACAGGCCATATTTATTGGCCTTGAGGTAGAGGCAAACAGAGACAGCTACGAGCATGTGTTGTGGATGCAGGTGGTGCAGTATGCCTACGCTGCTATCTTTACTGTGGAGTTGTCGCTTCGCTTACTCGTACATAGATGTAGCTTCTTCACATCCGGCGACTGGGCATGGAACTACTTTGATATATTCATCGTCGCAACTTCGATTTGGGAAGTTGTCTTGGATGCATCTTATTCAAATGATACGCCGGACGGCTCTTCTTCAGGCGTCTCCGGATTGAGTGGCATGAAGCCCTTTCGCATCATTCGCATCACCAGACTTGCGAAAGCCGTTCGCCTACTGCGTATGTTCCGACTTATCCTTGCCTTGCGAACACTGATTGCCTCGATCGTAAACACGCTCAAGACCCTCGCGTGGGCGTTGGTACTGCTGGGACTCATCGTGTATGTTTTTTCTGTGCTCTTCTGCCAAGCCGTCAACAGCCATTTGCTGGATCCAGAAGCAGCAAAGCTTTCTCAAAGGGAGCTGATGTTGGCTAAGAGGCACTTTGCTTCCCTCGGGCATTCCTACCTCAGCTTGTTCATGAGCATTGCTGGGGGTGTAAGTTGGGAAGAACTGGTGGCTCCCCTGATGCAGATCTCCATTGCTTGGGTCGTAATATTTCTCTTCTATATCTCGTTTACGTATTTCGCCGTGTAACTTAGCTTTGCGAACAGAAACTTTGTTTACTTTCTTGCTGCAGACTTCTGGAACACCAACCATACTAACATAGGGCTCGAGCATGCTTGAAGAATTTTGAGTCGTCCGGTGTGAGCGAGACTTAGGTTAAATGTGGTCACTGCAGCATTCTGTGGCGAACTCAGTTGCGAAAAACCGAGAGTTGAGACCCACAAGACGTTGATCTGGTTGATTGCGGTACTACTTCCCTAAACCCTAAACCCTAAACCCTACTTGTATCTGGGGTTTTCGAAATCAGGGATCCAGTGAGGCGACCCTAGTGTTTGGAAACTCACATCGTTCCAGTCTCTGAGAGACATTGACAAATTTTGCGCGGCTGCAGCCTGTACATAGTCAGTACTAAGGTCAGAGTGCTATTGAAGGTGCCCAGAATGATCACGCCACAAGGGTGCAGTCCATTCTTGCTGACAAGAAAGCGCACGTGCAGAAGATCAGCAAGCTATTTCGGGCCTTCGGCGCAAACGAGGCGAATCAGGGATCGATTACCTACGAGATGTTTCGGGCCAATTTCGAGAGCCAAGCTGTGCAGGAATACTTCGCTACTCTCGGGCTGGAGGTACATGACGCGTGGTCGTTCTTCAAGCTCTTGGACATGGATGGCGGTGGGGAGGTTGAAGTCGAGGAGTTTTTGGCTGGCTGTTTGAGACTGCGGGGGCAGGCAACTGCCATGGACGTAGGAAAGCTCATCCATGAACAGACCTGGCTGCTACGCAACCAGGGCAAATTCCAGGCTTTTGTAGAGATGGAGCTGAATCATCTGAAGAAGCAGCTTGGGAGCCTCACTGGCGTCTACACACCTGAGAATGAGTCGGAATTGTCTATAGTTCTGTCCAGCGGATCGCCGCAGGCTGCGCCTTACCTGATTTGACAGGCATGCCGGGCATTCCCTGCTTGAGAGCACAAAGTGTGAAGGAACCACATGGCAAGGCCATGAAGCATGCTGCCACTACGCGATTTACATAGTGCAATATAGTGTGTTTTTTTGCTTCGCACATTCCTAGCCATTGCCCACCTTTGACAGAAGCTTGTAAAATATTACGGGCCAGGAGGCATGGGTCTGAGGATGGAAGCACCATTCACCGTCAGTTTTCGCGGATTGGCCCTTCATCCAGAATGGATCAAGCAGCCAAGCTCTGCAGTGATCCAAGCCGTTTTGGCGGCTTGATGGAAACCAGCAGTGGGTGCTTTTGGCAAGATGAGGGAATGTGATGTAAGTGTCCAGGCACGGACATGGCAAGAATTAGGGTTGAGGGTTAAAGGGTTTAGGGTTTTAAGAGTTTAGGGTTTTAAGAGCTTAGGGTCTTAAGAGTTTAGAGCTTAGGGTTTAGACCTTAGGGCTTAGGGTTTAGGGTTTTAGGGTGTGCATGGCACCTCGCCGATTCTTCTGCCCAGAGGCTCACGAAGAGCACCACAGCGACCTGCTTCGAAAGGCGTTGCGGGTCTTTGCCCGTGGTATTGCCGTTGAGTGCGACAATGAAATTGATGCTTGTATAAAAGGGGTTTTTCTAGCTAAGAACTGAAACATGGGGATTGCTTCAATTCTGCTCAAAAACCCATCAGTCGGCAGGCGGGTTAGGCAAGAAAACAGCCTTGAAGGCGTTGACGACTCGCTGAAGCCCGCCAGGTGGATGATGTGACTGATCTGCTCCAGCGAATGCAGGAAGAGCATTGCGAGCAGGAGGCGGCGCCCAAGCTTCGGAGACACTGCGCATGGATGCCCCATTGTGCACGTGGCATGCGTACTTCTTTGCCGGGGGAAGCCCTTGCCAGGTTGCGTTGTCCCATGCGCACACCGGTGCTTCACGCCATCAGGCACTGGCGGCACCATGTGGCTCGCGATGCTTTGAAGACGGTCAGCTTGCTCTGGAATGAGGGCTGAAGGATGCGCATGGCAGGCGGACCTCAGCAGACTTGAGCAAGTTGCTTCGACGCACCAGCGCCGACCTCAGCGGAAGCATTTTCCCACTTGTGTTTCTCATGTTGCTGGAGCCCTGCCTGGCTATCCGGGCCTGGGCCGAGTCTCGGATCTCTTCAGGAGCCGGGTCGATGCCGCCAATGTGGAGATGGCGCAACTGGTGGGTCGCTCGAGATCGAACACGCACCTATTCGAGACAGGTTTGCATGCCACAGTCAATGCCACGTGAGCATAGCATCTGCCTGAGTGCTGCTGGCACCCTTGAGGCTTCCAAGCTTGATAGCATGTTCGAGTCTCAGATTATCCCAGATGGGGGGGGAGGGGGGTTGGGGGGGGGGGGGGGGGGGGGGGGAGGGGAGGGCATGCATGCCAGAGATCATGTAGAACTTGGTGAGCCAAGGCAAGCCCCCGGGCTGGACATGTCCGAGGCACGCTAGTTCGTCTACTGTAGCTGGTCTGTCGCGAGTATTGAGAAGTGACACAGAAAAGTATCATCAGCTAGAACAAGAGATTTACCAGCCTAGTCCACTCTCAGAAAGTATCGTAGGGGAGAGTCAGGTGGCGAGGAGCACTTTTGCAGCATAGTTTGCTTTGGCATCGTATGCTGGTGCAGTGGTAGGATCTTGTAGCTATAGCATGGGGCTGTATGCTCCATCTTTGAAACTCAGCTTAAATCAGTCATTTGCTCATGTGCTGCCTGTCAGCCCTTGTCACCATAAATTGGTTCAAGGTCGTTCCGTGGAGTTGCAAATAAGATGCTCACAAAAGTTCCGGATCTGCACTAGCCAAATGTGAGCTCTCGCTTTCGCCACAGCTTAGTACTCTACATCCTAAGCCATAAGGCACCTTCAGTCCAACCATCGTCACAGGTCAGCCGGCTGCAGCATGAGCTCCACTCGAGGGAAGCTCAACTCGAGGCGATCATGCCAGCCACCAATCTGCATGAGCACGTTAAGCATTCTTGCCCTTCGATGTTGAATCTACGCCGCAGCCCTTTCGAAGCTCAACAGAGCTATGGCACAGCATGAATCACGGCTACATGCAGAGCATGAGACACTTTCGAGGCCCTACACTGTGCTACTTGCACCAACTGACATGATACACCGCGCCAGCCACACAAGACTTACAGAAGAGACCTAGAGACTAACAGAACTGCTTGCTTAAGAACCCCCCTATTTTTTCTTTTGGGGTTCTTGAGCAAATAGTAGATAAGAGACCCGGCGTTCCCCGAGCTTGACTCGTCGCAGCCGAGCAGCTTCACCAATGGCCCGGTCCCCAGGATCTGGATTCATGCTTGCTTTGCACGAGCCCCTAAAACTCCAGGGTTTAGGGTTTAGGGTTAGTCTTAACTCACAGCCCTTAGTCCTCTTTCAAAAGCTTTTGGAGCCCTCAAAGCCCGCTGAAAGGTGTGTGAGCCTGTGATTCTGACAGCAGACAGCTTCGCAACGCCCAGGCGCTGCGCGGGGTGTCAGCCATGGTGCCTTGCTGCAGCAGTTCTTTTTTGGGGGGGTTACGACAATCGGGGACCCAATATACTTGCCCGAATAGTAGGATTCCCTGATAATACGCACCCCAGTAAGCCCGTAATTTCGGAAAGCCCCCCAGAAATAGACACATCCGCCAGGCGTATGTTTCTTTTTTCAGTTCCATATGATACAATAATGTGTTGCGTTGTATTGTATTATGTTACATACGGTCCCCCGCCCCATAGTCTCCCTCAGCTTTGTGTTTGATTGAAGCCGTCGCCGAGAAACTTGTATTTATTGTTCGCATATCTGTGTCTAAACAAATAATCGAAACACTTGTGATTGTAAACCATGCAAAGAGATCCATAATTTGGGATGTTCTCCTTTTACTAACAGTCCTTAGTAAGGTTTCTAGCACCCCCTATTGTAACCCCCATTAAGGACTGTTAGTATAAGAAGGAACATCCCAATGCACAGTTCAAAAAGAAGCTCCTGGGTTGCCTGCTGTTTAGCTTGTGTTGGAGCTGTTGGAGGTCCTTCGCGGGCAAACAAGGAGCCAACGCCTCGAACCACCAAAGCCGAAACGCAACCAACACCATGAAACCAAAAAAACAGGATTGGGATGTTCCCCCTTATACGAGCAGTCCTTAATAGGGATTATATAATCGGGGGCACTATAGTCCCTTTTGAGGACTGTTAGTGTAAGGAGAACATCCCAAGAAATGGAGCCTGTCTGCTTAGCAAGTAGGAGCAACAAAGGACACGGAAACAACCACAACGATAAGTACCGCATCCTTTGTTGAATGGTGCACTGTGGCTTGGGGATGTCGGAATGAATGACAACAACTACAGTCTCCTGAGAATTTGCAAGTTTGTTCAGAAATCACAAGGCCCCCCGAGGAATTTCAAGTCTTTTTGTAGTTCTTCAGGTTAGGGTAAGCTGCGAACACTGCCTGAAACTTGTCAATTCTTGCGAAGCAGCGCCACTCTTTCCAACTGTCATAGAAACAAATTGCAGACCAAGCAAGTTTCGCCGGGAGTTTACCAGTTCCCGGTAAGCCCACGGTGCGTACAGCAAGTCAGACTTAAATCGGTCAGACTTATTCCCAGGCCCCATTGGGTCCTCTCGAGCGCAAAATCTATGAACCAATGAAATGAAGCCGCAGGTTCTCCTTGTAACTTGTCAAACACATCTTCTTTAGCGCGCTTGCATTTCTTGTTCAACTCGATGTTTCAGAAGAAATTGTCACGTTGACTTCGGTTGCGATGAATTCCACACAGCTCCCATAACACTACCACACATCGGTGGAAGGTTCAGCTGTGCCTCTGCACGTTTCCGCAAGTTCCCTGTCGAGTGCTAGCATAAGTCAAGCCACATCAAAGGCGAAAACAGAAGAAGCGCGCCTCAGCTCGACGAGAAGTTGTGCTGCGTGTCATCTACTTTAGGGAGACACTTGCCGCAAAGCATGCTCAGTACCCCCGCGGAGGCAGAGATATCCAACTCCTGGAATAATCTATGACAAGGCCTCCGCCGGAGCCAGGTTTAAAGTCTGAGCGAAGTGGCTCAGCCGGAGTGGTGCGTCACTCAGCGGACAGGACTCGCAATTGTACCTCAAAGATCCATCATACTGGAATTACTGGGTTCCCCGGCAGCAAAAAGCAAGAATGCCTGTACAAAGGCACATGTGGCACATGCCAGTATCCGTCGCTGCAAAATCAGGATCGCGCCACGAAGCCCGGATATCCTGCAGACGCGACTTGCCCCCAAGAGTAGTCGATGGTCGAGGCGGAAGGCTGCGACTGGTGGAGACGGGCTAGCAGTTCATCCCTTGTCGCTTGAGGGGCGCAAGAAAAAACGCACCACTTTGTAAACTTCCATGAAGCATCGAAAACCATGCAGAATAGCATGCCAGTAAGATCTTAGTACTTCCTGGCAACACGTCCCCAACCCCACCATGCAACAAGACAGGCTTCAGGCATGGGGGAGTCTTGGAGACGGTTGAAAATATGTTTGCTGCAACATTGAACGTGCGTCCTTCCTACCGGTGCATACTAGAAGCAATGCGTATTCCTATTTGTCGCCGCTAGTCCAACAGCCAGCTGTTGCATTTGCACCACGACACGAAGGGGAGTTCACCTCTGCTTTGACAGAGTTCTAGAGCCGCTGTGAGGACATGCTGGAAAGCTTCGTAACATCACCACCAAACCTATGGTGGGAGCAGCGCTGCTGGTCTTCACATGGATAGTCGGCTGTAGTTACCAGTGGTTGCTTTGAGCAAGTGTTCCCGTGCTGAGGCAGGCTTTGGCGCGACAAGTGGAAGCAGTTCGGCACGTCCGAGGAAGGTCAGGCCGCTTGGCGGACTCCAAAATGTCGGTGCCAAATGGGGTGGCGGATGGAGCGCGTCCGTTTCCGTGCTACGCAACCGATGTGTGCGTGACTGCTCCAGAGCGGAAGAAGCTAAGACCACATTCCCCTACGACGGCCGACCACCTCCGGGATGGACCCTGGGTGAAGAATCGTCCATGAGTGGATGAGTTGTGCTCCGAAGTGCTTGACCTATTCGGACGTCTCTAAAACAAAGGGGTACCCTTTTTGTGGGGGATTCTACACCTTTTGGGGTATAAAGGGGGTACCCCTAATTTTGGGGGACAATACCCATTTGAGTTATTGCCCGAAACCCTGAACCCTAAACCCTGAACCCTAAACCCTAAACCCTAAACCCTAAACCCTAAACCCTAAACCCTAAACCCTAAACCCTAAACCCGAAACCCTAAACCCTAAACCCTATTGCCATGCCTTGGCAGGAATAGGCGCTGTGTCAAGGAGCCCGGTCTCCTCAACGCAGATTGGGGACGGCCCAAGCTCTGGTGGGAATGGCTCGAAGGGCCGCCGCTTGCTAAGGTTTAGGGTTTAGGGTTTAGGGTTTAGGGTTAAGGGTTTAGGGTTAAGGGTTTAGGGTTTAGGGTTTAGGGTTTAGGGTTTAGGGTTTAGGGTTTCGGGTTTCGGGTTTCGGGTTTCGGGTTTCGGGTGTGGGGTTTGGGGTTTGGGGTTTGGGGTTTGGGGTTTGGGTTTGGGGTTTAGGGTTTAGGGTTTAGGGTTTAGGGAGAACAGCCAGCCTTGGCACTGACTTGGTAGTCATGAGACATGGGGGGTTTACGATCTTCGGCGGGTACCTTTTTGGGCTCCCTAGTATGGGAGTGCTATGTTATTTGGGGTCTATTTTAGGGGGTCCCCTATTTTGGCAAGCCTCCACATGTCAAGAGATGTCATGAGGACTTGCAATTTTTCTCTGCATCCCCTCACAAGGCCGGACTTGATGGACTGGAAAAGCGGGCTCAAATCAGCTGCCAAGTCCACGGCTGGCGATTTTATGAGTCAGTTCTTCGACAGCGACAAGCCTCCCAGCTGTGAAATTGTCAGTGCAGTGCATGGCGCTCTCGTGTCCACTGCGTGTGCTGTGTGACGTGTCGTTCATTCACAGGTGTACATTGCCCATCAAGCTGGATACTCCCATCTCCAAGTATTGGCAGGAGTCTGGCCAAGCTGGCTTCTGCGCAGCACTTTGATTAGCGTAAGTTGATCTGTCTAGTGAGTTTAATGGGTTCTCGTGAACATAATATATAGTTCTGCATAGTTCTGCATCGTGGAGGGGAGGGGGTCCACGGTTCGCACCACCCCCCCCCCCCCCCCCCCCCCCCCCTCCGCACCACTCCCGCCCCACCCCCTATCGGTGGAGGGGAGGTGAAGGTGGTGGAAGGTCGCATCGAATTCCCGGTTCCAGCTCGAACGATTCGTGCTGTTCGGTTCGCGTTTCGGTTCCTGACTTTCCTATCATAATTCCCAAACCCTAAACCCTGAACCCTGAACCCTAGACCCTAAACCCTAAACGTGTTCCGCTTTTGCTCTAAGAAGGTTTCGACTTGGAGCAGCGGGGTGCACCCTGGCCGCGGCGAGGAACCTTCCGCAGAGCCCGAGCCGCACTTCAGAGCATCTCACTGTCTGATAGTCTCTTTTATATGTGTATAGTAGTACACATATACTATATATATATATATAATATCTACATACATACAACAATTTTTGTTACATGCGAACGGATGTGTTTCTTCCAAAAAATAGGATGCAAGTGGTGAAGAGGCGAGTGTGAATGCAAGCTCAAGGAGAGAAAGCCGATCAGAAGGTTTATGCCGACTGGGATCAAGAGAAATGGCTGGCAGAACACACGCTGCGACGTCCAACTATGAAAGGCCCGGCATGCCGCTTGAAGTGATTCCCGGGAACAATGCAAGATAATAGTACAAATTTATGACATGAGGAGTCTGAGATATTGCTTTCGAGGTTTTCTTTCAGTAATACATCATGAAATGTTGTACTGTATTGTTGTATATTATACTTATCATCACGAAAGCGACCTTTGGTTCACAACCTTCTTATTTGGGGCAAATAGTACTTGTGAGGCCTAAATTCAATCCCTGATATTTCAGGGTCTCACGGGAGGGCGGGGGCCCCCACCTTGTGACTTCGACCTGGTGGGCGGGGCAGGGGGGTGTTGTGAGTTCCCCCCCTCACCGGGAACCCTCACCCCCCTCCCCCGCCCCTGAGCTGCCCGAAAAGGACCAGCCGCCTTTCCATCTACAGAATCTACGGTCGTCCGCCCTGCTTTCAAGCAGTTCATACCCTAAACCCTAAGCTCTACACTGCACCCTAGATCCTAAAGCCTCTAAACCCTAAACTCCCACAGACTTTGAGCGGGATCTGCGAGCGCAGGCTTCCCGAAAGCCTTCACCCCTCATGGCCTGGAGCGGGCAACGCCACGGTTTGAAGACAGGCGCTGGCACTGAAACAGTGCAGCACATGGGCATGTCCCAAAATAGGGGGTACCCCGAATATGCCCCCAGATACTGTAATTCTTATTTTAGGACCCCCCCAAAAAAGGGTTCCCCCATTGTCGGAAACCATCACATAACAGCACCGAAACGGCATTTCATGCCACTGTATCGATGGTCCCTGAGGTTGCGCTGCAGCTGCCATGTTAACACCTGCAATGAATTGAGGGAAATTGCGAGCGTGAGCAGACCACAATAAACCCCTGTGCCAGCATGAAGTCCTCGACCATGCAGCATAGAGATTGGAAGGTTTTCTGAGGACGAGCCTGCGACACTGGACCCACGACTACCGCGCCCGGCAGGTGTCACTGAATCAGGGGGTCAAGTAGCATGCACCCTGGCCGTGGGTCCGAGTGCAAGTGCTTCCCTGGGAGGTCTACCTGATCTCAACAAGTATACTGAGAGTCAGCGGGAAGACATGTACGAAGATGCCCGGATGAAGGCCCCGGGCCCAGGGGCCCAACCCCTAAACCCTAAACCCTAAACCCTAAACCCTTTTGCTGCTCCCATGGGAGTACCATTGTAAGCACTAGGCCTTCGATGGCAACTCCGGGGCCTTGGGCGTTGGAGCCGATATGACGACGGAGCCCTGGCATGCCAAGATGGCTGGGTAGGTACTTGAGGAGGGTCGGAGGACTTAGCAAGGAGTTATCGAATGGAGTTGTAGGTAGAGGATAACTCCGATTAAGGTCTCTCTTAGGATGCTTATGAGTCTACTTACGATCTACTTACTAAGTGCGACCCTCCAAGTAGGCTTTTTTAGTGCACGTAGGGCAGGCAGGACAGGTATGAAGCAGGATTGGGGGCGGGCGTGCAGCGAGCACGGACCAGCAGCTGCCAGTGCTGCTGCTACTCGCCGATGTGGGAAGCCATGTGCGCAAATGCGCCTGTGATTCATGATTTTACAGATTTTACAGTTGTGGATGGACCCAGTATGACACACATTGTCAGCCAAGAAAATGCTTGGCGGCGACCTGCTGGAAATGAAGCTTGGCCGACTTGGAGGTTTCGCTTGCAGGAACCGAGTTTCATTGCATACGGCAGTTGCATGTGAGAGTCCTGGGCAAAGCGCAGATGTCTTGAATTTTGCAGTGGAAAGCTGCGAAATCATATGGAGAAAGGCGGTGTCATTTGAGGAAGGCCTACAAGCGCCTGATGAAGGCGGAGCCACAGTGGTTAGACAAGTTTCTCGAAGGCGGGTGAGACTCCTGGTATTTTTGTGGCATGTGGCTCGGCCTCGGGTTCACGCAAAGAGCACGGAAAGGCGAGACCAGCAAGAGGGAACACCCAGTTGGATACGGAATCGACGCGACTCGGCGGCAGATTGCCTTGTCCCTCCTTACCAAAACTGAGCACTCCTCGAAACCCTAAACCCTAAACCCTTAACCCTAAACCCGACAAGGAGCCACTGGAAGTTTCGGCACTGGCTCCAATCGTCATGAGCTGAGGAGGAAACTTTCCAGACAGAGAAGGACACGCAGCATCCTTTGTGGCAGTCGACGCCGCCTCCTTGGCCACTTGCCAGCAGGATGCGCTTCCAGATATGACTTGCAAGAGGCCTAGTATTCGGAAAATCCTGGACATGAAAGGCAATCAGCAGTACGCAGTATGCACATGTGAGTAGCTGTCCAAACGAGGGTCCCCTTTGTGTGGTCCTTAATACAAGGGCCGTATTACATAGGGGACCCAAGGAGAAGGGGATCCCAATTTAAAGAATTAGCATGATGTACCCATGTACATCTATCTGGTCCAGCGCGGACCTTGCTCAACTTCGCAGGCACCCCAGCGACGTGCTGAACAAGATTCCCAGCTTTGAACAGGCCTCAGGTCTTCTCGCTTTGCTCAGGTAACTTACTGGTTCTTAGTAGGGAATCAGGGAATGAGGTACCTTTATATACCCTTACAGGTATTATATCGGGTACCTAACTCCCCATTCCCCACGAAGAACCAGGGGTGAAAGGTGCATGTGGAAGACGGTTTGCTGCATGTGTGATATGTTGTGAATGCGTTTCATTCAGATCCAAGGAAAAGATCTGGAATGAGAGGATGGAGCAAGACCCATGGCCTGCATCGAGAGTCCAGCGCAGTACAGATTTCCTTATCTGATTTTGGGAGAGCCTCGTGGCGCATGACGTTCTCGCAAGTGGCTGGAGCTGAGATTCAGGCCTTGGCAGCCACCGCAAACACGAGCCGCTTCTCGGGCAGGGCTGCCCGCGAAGCACAGGATAACATGGACCACCAGTGGCCTCAGCCTGAGCTCGACGTGCGGCAGCATCTTGTGGCTTGATCTTGCGCCGTTTGCACATATTAATACTATAATCAGGATTTCTAGTAGTACTTTTACAATTATTAACATATCTTTTTTACATTATCTTTTAAGTATACACATGTTGTGAAGGCAGCATCTCAACAACCCCTCCGACAGCTCGGCGAGCCTCTGGTCGAAGTCCAGAACTTTGCAGCAAGGGCCCGTGTTCTCCGGATTTCTCCATACAACCCTAAACCCTAAACCCTAAACCCTAAACCCTAAACCCTAAACCCTAAACCCTAAACCCTAAACCCTAAACCCTAAACCCTAAACCCTAAACCCTAAACCTAAGGAAGGGGCTCCTGAGCAGGGTCGAGGCCGAGGCGGAAGCCGAGCGAGGCCGCTAAGAGACTGAGGAGCAACTTCCAGTGCAGCTGCAGCCACCGGTGAGAAGCACCTGAAACAGCCAACCATGTGGGGGGTTACGAAAATAATCAGGGGCCCCGTATATTGCACCCCCAATAAGGTACCCCCCAAGTTCGGAAACCCCCATGTACCTTTGGAAGTCGAGCAAGAAGAGTGGACCCTAAACCCTAAACCCTAAACCATAAACGTCCAGCTGTTCCTGTGCTAAGCTGCCGAGCCGCCCCTGGTCACGGCAGCCGATGAAGCGGAGGCCGGGCTGGGGGCATCAGTTTTCCAGCTGCAGTGCTATTTAGGGTTTAGGGTTTAAGGTTTAGGGTTTAGGGTTTAGGGTAGGGACTTGTAGCACATGTGTGTGTGTGTGTGCGGTCATCGTGTGTGTGCGGCAGCTTGTTGCTTTGACCGCAGGTCCGGATGAATGCCTTGGCGAGCGCCAATGCAGCCGACACCGAGGGCCCCGCCGCGCTTCATCTTGCAGTATAAAACAACCCTCTTAGGAAATTATTGTGTGTTTTTATCAACCCAAATATTCGCAATATTGTTATAAATATGATTCATAGGTCCTTTAGGGGAGTGTAGCAGTGGCCATGAGCAGTGGTGTTTGCACAGCAGAGTGCTCTTTTTGGCAGCACCTCGCGCTGAATAAGGATGATCCACACGAGCAGCTGGCTGCTGTGCCAGCTTCCCCCATGCTGCTTCGCCACAAGTTATGTCACTATGAGCAGACTGGAGTATGCACGCCCCTTTCTGAAGTACTTCGGGCAGAACCCCGCCTATTCCGCGAATAGTGCTGGTAGAGAACCTACGAGCTTGAAGCCAGAAGGCCAGCTGCAGAAACATCGGTAGGGCTGACCCAAACGAAAAGTTCTGTTGTTTATGAGATGCATCACAGGGGCTCAGCAGGTTCTCTTTTAGGTCTCCAGAACAGGCCATCGGCCACTGCCTGCACCCCAACCATGAGTTGCACCGGGGGCCCACAGGGCGCCCCATATTCCTTGTATTAAAGAGAAATGAGGGCTTGGGGTTCAGGGCTTAGGATTTAAGGTGGCGATGCTGGTGGAAGTCTGAAAAAAATCCAGCGTGCCCATGTTGATGTCTTGTCCTTCATGAATCAGATGCTTGAAGGCGTCGCTTCACATGTTCGCAGTAAGTGGGCCGGGGGAAGCAGAACCTGATCTTACACAACGTAGCCGCTTGATTCAGATCAACATCTGATCTCAGGAAGGAGGCCAACACCACGATTCCGGAAGAGCAGAAGATAGATGCGAAGGAGCATCTTCATTTTTTTCTATTATATTCCTCCTAGACCCTAAACCCTAAACCCTAAACCCTGAACCCTGAACCCTGAACCCTGAACCCTGAACCCTGAACCCTGAACCCTGAACCCTGAACCCTGAACCCTAAACCCTAAACCCTAAACCCTAAACCCTAAACCCTAAACCCTAAACCCAAACCCTTAACCCCTAACCCTAAACGAGAGAGAACCAGTAACCACAGAGGAGGCGAGCCTTCCTCCCGCACGACGCGGCGCTGCTGACCGTCGCGCCGCTTGAACCCGCACTTTGCACACCAGAGGGTTCATGAATAATCTAAACCCTAAACCCTGAACCCTAAACCCTGAACCCTAAACCCTAAACATAAACCCACGTTAGTTTGGCCCAGCCAGCACTGCTCGAGCCGTGACATCGCCCCTAGCCAAGGTCGCAACTGACGTTCCCCGCACTGGGAATGCAAGCTCGGCCAAGAGAGGCTGGTCGCAACCTGCATTTGGGGGTTTGCGAAAATAAAGGGCCCCTAATGTAGACCCCCAGATTTCATAAGATTCCCTGATATAGCAAGGACCTCAATAAGGTACCCCTACTTTCGGAAGCCCTCAATTCAGTCTTTACTTTACGTTGTGCTTCGGGTCGACGCTCCAGAGTGCTGGCCGGCATGTCCCTCTCGGCAGCAGCAGGCAGCGCTGCCTCGTCAAAGAAAGCCCCTTGCATGCAAGTCATGCTACAGTCTGGTTGCTTTGTGGGGGCTTACGAATTTAGGGGAACCTGGTTGGGGTCCTTATTCTAAAGGGGATTCTGCAACTTGGGGTCTACATTTCGGGTGCCTGATTTTCGTAAACCCCCTTGTTGCGAGGGAAGGGACATGTGCCTATGACGCTGATGCTACACATGGAAGCTCTTTGGCCACTTCCAGCAACCAAGGACTACAACGCATTGTCCAGTGAGGTGACCGGGAATCAGCGGGTGCAGTGCACGTGGACATGAATAATTGGCATGGTGCAAATTTCAATCGGAGTGCCGGGGGATATACAAGAACGCGCATCATGCGGTGGTTTCCGAAATTTGGGCTACCTTCTTGGGGTCCTTAGAGTAAGGGAGTCTTACTACTTGGGGGTCTATATCAGAGGCCCCTTATTTTCGTAAACCCCCAGATACAAGAACGATCATCATGTCTGAAAGCGGCTCATGTTCAGGAGGCCTATACATCGATTGAGGGATCGTCGAAGGCGCGTGAAACACTCCGGCAGTCTTTGAATGGCAGTTCACTTCAGTTGGCGTAAGGAGTTTCCTGGTTGAGTATGTGCATTTTAGAGTTGGAGAAGGCCGCCGAGTGACCAAGCAAACCCGTCTCGTTCCCGGGCACGCTGATAAGCACTGCGAGTCTTTCGACGACAACCCCACACCAAGGCACAAAGTGCAAAACTGCAGACACCGGCAACTCACTCGACTCAGGGCGCGATTCAACGTGTCAATGTAGGTTTTCAGAAAGAAATGAAGCATCTGGGCAGGTGGATCCTGTTACGCTAACGAAAGTCAGCTCGATTGCCGCTACTTGGCTTGAGGTTTATGCAAACGATTTCCGTGCTTGTTGGCAGTCAAGGCAGAGTTGCTGTTCACAGCGGGGGCGATGGTGCTGCCTCGGAAAAGTTGGTCATGGGGTGGCAGCGACCCAAGTGGCTTGGAAGTGCTTAGCAGAGAGTTTCGTACACCCTAGCTGCTGGCACGTAGTGAGCGTTCGGCTCAGTCCTGGACGAAGGTTCGTTCCTGTGACTGGGAGCACGGGTGAGCTGAAGTCATGCAGACCGTGATACGGCTTGGAGGTTGACAGAACGTGTCGTAACTCTGGCACTGTTCTTCCGTCAACACTGTTAACGAAGCACCACCACTTTGAATGTGTGCTTTTCCGCTTGACCGAGCTGATGCTAATGATCTTGGCTGCCTACGCAGCAGTGTTTCCTACGACACTGAGAAGCACCCAGAAAAGAGGTTTTGATTGCAGGTCTTGAACAACATGAAGGTGCTGTCTTCGCCTGGACTCTTTGAGGCAAACATGCTTAAAGGGGTCTCGAGCCACTGCCACCGGCCAGGCTGCTAGCCGCAATTCTGCAGCACTCCGCAGCAGAGTGTGGGGCTGAGATGGGCTGAGTAAGATTTTGAGCTTCAGTCTAAAGCAGTCCTTGAGCTGCGTGTGTGACCACGAAACACCACGCACCAGACACTGGCCTTGTGGTGTTTAGGGTTTAGGGTTTAGGGTTTAGGGTTTAGGGTTTAGGGTTTAGGGTTTAGGGTTTAGGGCACAGTCACCAACCCTAAGGCAATGCGAGCCGAGTCCATGCTGCAACTTCTCAAGAAGGAGGAGCCACCATCTCTGAGCCATGCGCAACGAGAAGTAGCAGGGGCATGAGAAGCTTGGCAGAGGCCCAATAATAATAACAATAACAAAATAGTACTAATGATAATAATAATAATACAAAAACATTAGCAAGTATTATGATAATAGTAACTATTATTATGATAACAATAATACAAACATAATAATCATTATCACAATAATAATAGCAAGAATGAAATCTCGTGTCCAGGACTTGCCAGGGGGCCTCCGTGCCTTGGACGAGCAGTGCTCCAGGCTTCCTCCCTGACCTGGTGACGTGTAGCGTGCAGAGTAAAGTGCGACGTCCCTTCCATTTGATGTTGGCGACCGCCTCTTCAGCAGCACTCTAGCAGCTCTAGCAGTCGCGTGATGCAAGAACATGTTAAGGGCTGGAGTTTACAGGCTTGATGTCACAGGCTGCAAACCTCATGGCCGTTTGCCTTATGCTATTATTTTTACTATTATTATTAGTACTATGATTATGGCCCCAGTGACCTAAAGCTTCTGACAGGTTCCGAGGGAGGAGTCCTCCCTTTCGGACGCAGGCTCCTCAACAGAGCGATGCCCTGATAACTTGGGCACGGAGAGCAAATGACAAGCGGTGAAACGGTGCAACGCTTGTCGGCACTTTGTGGCATTGTTGTTTGATGGTTCAACATGGTTTTTTCTTTTTCACCGGTTTAGGGCATTCAAAGTTGCCAACTCTGCGCTTGTTTTTTTTGCAGTTTGCGATGGCGCAGCAATCCGGCTCGATGGATCCAAAGCATGCCCCCTCTTACAGTGGAATATCTCAAGCATGCGACTGGGGAGTTTGATGAGGCGCCTTCCTTGTGTTCGCAATTCCGTGGTTCCCACATCTTTGCGATGAAAGCCTCTGTTGAACACAGAAGCCCTGCAGGAAAGCGTATTCCAGGCCATTCTCCCCAACCGCTCCTGAGTAGCATCTGTCCGATTGCTCGCATCAGTGATGCACTATGCACACCTTTGCACCTTTGCTGAGGCTCCATCACAAGGATAGATCAGCTTGGCAAATGCGCTTCTCTCGGCGAGGAAGCTGGAGCTTGCTGGGCTGAGCCTATTTCGGCGTGTCTTCAACCCTTTTTTGCACACCTAGGCTGTAACCTTCGATGGTTGGATCTGTCCAAAAACCAGATTGTCCGCATCAGCCTTAGTTCCTGCAGTTTGCAGCGCACGTGCACATGTCCAGCGTCTTAGATATTTCAAAATGTCGGCGGTCATGCGTGGAGTTGTGCATGAGCATGGCCTGAGGCATGGAGAACCTGGAAGGTTTAAGCCAGCTTGTTTCAGCTTCTTGGCAGCACGAGTCCGTCAGAGTCGTATTCTTGAACCGACGCTTCAGCCGGTTGCCATCCAGACTCAAATTTGCTCGGGTTCCACTTGACGCGTCTAAGCTCTCCTGGGCTTGTGGTTTAGGCTTCAGCGTTGTATAGGGCAACGTAGGCTTTGCTGCGCAGCTCGCTTGCTGAAATTGAAAGGTGGACCTTTCCTTCAACAAGATCTTGAAGGCAAAGTGCATGTTGGGCTTCAAACTTTTGCCTAAAGCTGCAAAAGCTGCGTGTATGGGCCCTAGAGTCTTGAGGACTTTGGGCTTCAGGACTTGTTCTCAATAACCTCGAGGGGTTCGCCAGATCATGTATGGGTATTTCCTAAATAGGGGTACTCCTTTTCTACCCCAAAGAGAACAGAATCCCCTGAAAGGGAGCCCCAAAAGATCCCAAAGGGTACCCCTATTTTTGGAAAGCCCCCTTAGGATGCCAAGACGCCAGGTTCAGGATCTGAGCGGCGCTCCAAAGCTTGAGCGGCTAATGCTGAAGGCTGGGGGTTTAGGGTTTAGGGTTTAGGGTTTGGGGTTGGGGTTTGGGGTTTAGGGTTTAGGGTTACATCCCATTGCACTCCACGAAACCTCAGGGAGGGCGGCTGCTGCACTACCTACTTGGGCCCTGGGGTGGAGGTCTAGTATCATTCCCCCATCCTCTGTCCGAAGGCCAATCCGATCTCGAAAATCCAAGACTTGGAAGGCACCTGCAACTTTCCGAGCTCGTGCGCTGACTGCAAGTGTTGCAGGATGTATTGTATATGGTACACGTATGCATGCAGGCCTGAAGACGTCACGCTCATTGCGCCACCTCTCCTTCCAGAATGTGGACTGGCAAGTGGCCGTAGCATGCCTTATTAAGAAAGTCTCTTGAACCGGATGGTAGCAAAGCTGTTCAGTAGAGATGACAGCCTGGTGCGAAGCAGGACAACTCCGACGCCTGTCCGGTGTGCGCGCTGCCAGAGTTCAGACCTTAGCGGCTAGCTTCTTACATCGATCGCAACAAGAGAACGACTGCTACTGCAGACCGACTTTTAGCACAGTTTCCCTGGTAGAGGAATGATGCTAAGTCATGCGAATTCCGCTCAAGCTGATTGTGAGAAATCGCAAACTTCCAGAAAGAGGTCGCTGGATGTCTCCACAAAGAGATCGATTTCATGTTATCTTATCTTCGTAAATAACTAAATAAGTCTACATGTTTATAGATATACTTGGGAGCATCTCCTTCCATCCTGTGCCAAGTGGCAATGCAACCCTGAGACCCCTAAACCCCAAACCCTAAATCCCAAACCCCAAACCCTAAACCCTAAACCCGCGGTGAAAGGTACGCCAAGAGCTTGCGCTCGCTTTGTCCCGAGCTGCTGGCCTTGGACTCGAAGCGGCTACGGCTGCCGGACCTGGACCGTGAGGTCCGAACCCTGGGTTTAGGGTTTAGGGTTTAGGGAT
This sequence comes from Symbiodinium natans, assembly GCA_905221605.1. Classification (NCBI taxonomy): domain Eukaryota; class Dinophyceae; order Suessiales; family Symbiodiniaceae; genus Symbiodinium; species Symbiodinium natans. The sequence continues at coordinate 49,640 of CAJNDS010002074.1, read as the reverse complement.
TAGGGTTTAGGGATATTGAGGTTCGAACCCTGGCTACCAACCCAGAGACTCCAAAACCCCTTAATTGACATCCCTTGTCTATAATAGGAACCCTAGTATGATTTAAGGTATGTTCCTTAACTTTTGGAGTCTCTGGGAACCCTGGCTACCGAAGATCTCCTAGCTCATGTGTGGGTTTGGCCCGAAGTTGGGGGGGACGGGGGTCCTTGTTACTCGTATAAGGGAATCCTACGATTTGGGGGTCTGCATTAGGGGTCCCTTATTTTCGTAAACTCCCAAAAGCGTTCTGCATGTGGAGCATTGCTCGGAGGCCTTCGCCTGTCTTCGCATATGCACATGAGTCTCAGCTCAGATTCGGCGATTGGACGAGCAGAATGCTGTGGCAATCCCCGAGCCACAGCTGCAAGCTCAGTCTTGTGTCCTCTGACTGGGTTCTGCAGCGTAGCAATATGTTGCTTTAGGCCATGGTTCTCGCCTGAAGATCTGGATCTGGGCGAGATGCAAACCACGGAGGCAGGATGCAAGACACTTGCGCAAGCACACATTCTTACACATGCTGGCTCTGTGGTGCTCAGCAGCTGCCACGGGCCACTGGGGCTCTTTCGACCACGATCCCCTTCTCAAGGTCATCGAAGAGGCGTTGAAGGATCGCATGCAAGAGTTTGAGGCGCGCATACGATGGCGGTGCACTGGTGAGCTCCTGCATGCACTGACATATTGAGCCTGGGCTCTCGCGCGGCGATCGCGCTTCTGCCTCTGTAGCACGATTGAGTTTCGTTCGCTCTTGACCTTTGCCTTTTATTTTTTCTTCTATGTCTGACTTCTGGTCTTCTGAAGCAGGCAGCCATGGCCGACTACAAGCAAGTGTTCAGAGAGGCCCCAACGTTGTTTCTTCCTCGGCATGGCTTGAAGCTTCTGTGGATACCTACACCGGGTGTAGGAACTTGGGGTAAGGTACCATACTTAGGAAACCAGTTGGAGATACCAAGTCCTCACCCGGTACTTCTGTGAAGACGCAGGCAGAAGAGCTGCTTCGATTGCAGGAGGCTGGCTGATGTCAGAGCAGGCCAGAGCAGCCCAGTCACGAAGATTTTTCGGCATGTTGAGTCAGCGGAGGGACCCCGGATCCAGTCAACTGCGTTGCAGGTCAGAAGGCCAGAAGTTGCCCTGTCCGAGCAAACATGGTGCGAAGTGCAAGCTGAGCATCACCTCTCAGCATTGAGATGCATGGAGCATACTGGGGGTTCATGTTAAGAGCATCGCAGCACCTTCTCGTCGCGAGTCCACCCATTGGCCCAAAATCAAGCTTCGAACAGAAGGTCAGCGGGTGCGGTTGCGCGGGTATGTGCGGTACCTTAGCCTCAGCCAAGCCTTATGAACCTTAGTAGCCTTAGCACTACAGCAGCCGTGTGGCCAACATCAGCCAAGGCAGGAGGCCAAGCAGCCGCTTTCGCATCGCAGTTTGTAACGGGCCCAAGGGCCCCAGGGACCGAACGTGAGCACTCCTTAGGGGTCCTTGCTGATGCCCACGAGATGCGGGCGCCCAGCGCTGAATGCCTCGTGCCGCGCCCTCGGAACAGGGTGTGCAGGGTGTCATGGCATGAAGCTCCCCCAGTTCCCCCGCGAGCTTTTGCGCCGCAGAGGCACAAAGTTCCGACCGCCGCCAGCAGGCCCGGTGTTGAATTGGCCGCAACCTGCTGTGATCACGAAGAGGGTCAAAGAGGCGAAGGATGTAGAAGATGCCTTCGAGGGGCTTGCTTCCCTCCTCCTCCGCAGATCTGGCTCCTATTGCTGCGCACAGTCTGTAAACTCCTAGTCAAATCTCCATGTCATTCTCGTCTTGCCTTACAAATCTACAGGAATAAAAGGATGCACGAACATCCTATGCTACTGCAGGGTTCATGCGGAGATGAGAAGTTGATGAGAGCAACAGTTGACTTTGCAAACATGTCAGATTAAAGGCAGCCGTCTGCACAGGTTATTTGTAGCTTCACAGAGACAGGAGTTATCTGTCCAAGTCACGCGGCAAATGCAGGATGCGAAAGCTGCTCAAGCGGTGCGAGAGAGGCAGCAGAGAGCCCAGCATGTGCTTTAGACCTTTGACTCTTGACCAGCGAAAGCTCAAGCCATGCAGTTTCTTCCAAGTACAGCAGACATATGCAGGTCTGTATGGCAGCTACGCTGCAAGTTGGATCAGTCCCGCCGCGAGGCTTGGGCGTGCGCAGTTTCCCTGCGCATGTGTTTGTTTGAAGTAACCGAGTCCACATGACTCCGTGGAGAGAATCGGTTGTCAGGCTCGGCTAGCTGCGCGAGCTTTGGAGCACCAGTACGCAGACTTGAAAAAGCTGGAGGTGGCGCGGCAGCCATTTTTTTTGCAGACTGTAGCCGCCAGTAGTCGCATGCAGTCTGTTTCTCGCGTGTGTGAGGGCTCCGAGCGGCAAGAGTCTCAATATGCCGCGCAGTTGGAGTCGAAGGCCAAACGCGATTCTCAGCGTCTCAACCGTTTTTGTCCGCATAGCTTAGATTGAAAGACATTGCACGCGTCTTTCACAGAATTGTTCACAGGACAGCCGTTTAAAGTGGCCTCTTGTAAGCAATGCCGCGGTCAGGCGGCGCAGTTGCTAGCCGGCAGCCCGGCTGCCGAGCTCCGTTTCCAAGGCGAAGGCTTCGTGCTCACCTGCTTGAACATTTGTATATATACATGGGTGGTAGGCAAAATTATGGTCCCTTTCGGGGTACCCTAAATATTAGGTGCCGTATTATAAAAGGGGCCATACTTTTGACAACTGTCCATATATGCAATACAATGAAATACAATACCATGAAAGTCGTGTGGTATAGAGTGTATTGTATGATGTAAGTCTCACAGATTGCATCTGTATATTTGCTTATTTGCTTGTTTACTCCCTTTTTTATGAAACGCATACTTTAAGATTTTATGTGAAGATGGTATTTTATGACTTTAGATCATGTGTATATATGTATATATATATATATATGCTACCCCCCCCCCCCCCATGGACCTACCAATTTCCTTTGTTTTTATCCATGAATTTCGCGGTCTAAGCCACATGGTTTGAAAACCATGGGTTTTATGGATAACATTTGTTTTGCCGATGTTTTCGGGCTCCATCCTTCAAAAGCATTGGTAAAACCAATTATCCGTGAATTGGGTGCTCCCAGCCACATGGTTTGAAAACCATGGATTTTATGGATAACATTGGTTTTGCCGATGTTTTCGGGCTCCATCCTTCAAAAACATGGGTAAAACCAATGTTTTCCATGATTTTCGTGATCTGAGGCTCTCTCCCAGCCACCATTTCTCGAGGTAGTACCAAGCAACAAACTCGAATCCTGCAAAATCTCGAGGGAGTACCAAAACCTCCTTACAATCAATCACGCCCCAATACGCAAGACATGACATCTGTCCTAAAAACACTACCTTAGCTACGATATCTCAAACAGTCATCCCCCGATAAGCAAGACCTAATATCTATACTAAACCTGTACCTTAGCAACATATCTTAAGACATCACGCCCTAAGGCTCCTACCAATTTAATAAGGTTCCTATCAATTTCAACAGGATTCTTATGCATGTTACTGGGATTCGCATAGGATTCTCATTAATTTTAAAGGATTCCTATTGGATTAGGCTCATACTAGTTTAGTAGGATTCCTATCAGTTCTTGTTAAAGGATTCTATTGTTTTGAAGGCCTATTGGTTCCTATTGATTTAGAAAGATTCCTTCTCGTTTTAATAGGATTCCTGTGACTTGTAACCCGGGTTGTTTCCAACTTGTTAAGGTTCCTATTCATTTTAATAGGCTTCCTATTAACTGTTGTCCGGTCCCGATAATTCAATAGAGGATTCCTATTTACTTTCATAGGATCCCAATAAAGTTTCATAGGGTTCCTAATTATTAATAAGGCCCCTATTTTCTGTAATAAGAGTCCTATCAATTTTAATCAGATTCTTATTCATGTTAATGGGGTTCGTGTTAATATTAAAGGGATCTCATTCACTTTCAAGGGATTCCTGTTGGTTTAGGCTCATGTTCATTTTAATCGGTTTGTCTAAAGGTTCACGTTATTTCTTATAGGAGTCCGATTGGTTCCTATTAATTTGAATAGGGTTCCTCTTCAGTTTAATAGGATTCCTACTAATCCTATTAATTCTACGAAAATGTTGGGAGAGTACCAAAACCTCCTTACAATCAATCACGCCCCAATACGCCAAGACATGACATCTGTCCTAAAAACACTACCTTAGCTACGATATCTGAAACAGTCATCCCCCGATAAGCAAGTCCTAACATCTATACTAACACTGTACCTTAGCAACATATCTTAAGACATCACGCCCTAAGGCTCCTACCAATTTAATAAGGTAGGATTCTTATGCATGTTACTGGGATTCGCGTAGGATTCTCATTGATTTGAAGGGATTCCTATTGGATTAGGCTCATACTAGTTTAGTAGGATGTTAGAGGATAAAGACCATGATTTTTCAAACTACTCGGAGACCCAAGCCCATAGTTTGGAAAATCATGGTTTTTATGGTTTTTATTGGTTTTTGCGATGTTTCGTGAGCATGGGCTCAAAAAACATCGGTAAAACCAATGTTTTTTCTGAAGGTAGGGGTTCAAAAACATGGGTAAAACCAATGTTTTGGAGAGGCCACCTTCAAAAAACATCGGTAAAACCAATGTTTTTGGAGCCCCTGCTCAGGAAACATCGCAAAAACCGATAAAAACCATAAAAACCATGATTTTTCAAACTACTCGGAAACCCAAGCCCATAGTTTGGAAAATCATGGTTTTTATGGTTTTTATTGGTTTTTGCGATGTTTCGTGAGCATGGGCTCAAAAAACATCGGTAAAACCAATGTTTTTTTGAAGGTAGGGGTTCAAAAACATCGGTAACACCAATGTTTTGGAGAGGCCACCTTCAAAAAACATCGGTAAAACCAATGTTTTTGGAGCCCCTGCTCAGGAAACATCGCAAAAACCAATAAAAACCATAAAAACCATGATTTTTCAAACTACTCGGAGACCCAAGCCCATAGTTTGGAAAATCATGGTTTTTATGGTTTTTATTGGTTTTTGCGATGTTTCGTGAGCATGGGCTCAAAAAACATCGGTAAAACCAATGTTTTTTGAAGGTAGGGGTTCAAAAACATCGGTAACACCAATGTTTTGGAGAGGCCACCTTCAAAAAACATCGGTAAAACCAATGTTTTTGGAGCCCCTGCTCAGGAAACATCGCAAAAACCAATAAAAACCATAAAAACCATGATTTTTCAAACTACTCGGAGACCCAAGCCCATAGTTTGGAAAATCATGGTTTTTTTATGGTTTTTATTGGTTTTTGCGATGTTTCGTGAGCATGGGCTCAAAAAACATCGGTAAAACCAATGTTTTTTGAAGGTAGGGGTTCAAAAACATGGGTAAAACCAATGTTTTGGAGAGGCCACCTTCAAAAAACATCGGTAAAACCAATGTTTTTGGAGCCCCTGCTCAGGAAACATCGCAAAAACCAATAAAAAACATAAAAACCATGATTTTTCAAACTACTCGGAGACCCAAGCCCATAGTTTGGAAAATCATGGTTTTTATGGTTTTTATTGGTTTTTGCGATGTTTCGTGAGCATGGGCTCAAAAAACATCGGTAAAACCAATGTTTTTTGAAGGTAGGGGTTCAAAAACATCGGTAACACCAATGTTTTGGAGAAGCCACCCTTTTTTGAAACATCGGTCAAGCCGAGGTTTCAAAAAAAAGGTAGGTCCATGGGGGGGGGGGTACCATATATATATATATAGTCAATACAGATCGCATTATTGCAATATGTCATATTGCATTCTGTCTTGTGGTCAACTCTAGTTTCGACTGCCCACTGGTCTTGGGAAATTTAGCGAAGTCTTCAGGAGAGCTGGAAAGCCTGCACGACGAGAACCGCCACCTCCTGAGAACCTCGTCGGCACAAGGAGCTTGCAGGCACACCAAGTGGTCCAAGGGTCTGCAAGGGCAACCCAGTGCCAAGACATCTGGTCTAGGACTAAGACTTGCTAGGAGCCCAATCTGCATGCGGTGGAGTGTTGGCCTCTGCTGATAGTCGCATGAGCCCCACGGACAAACTAGTCCGAAAGACTCGTAGTCACGCAAGCTCCTCATGGAGGTCACAGGAGTTTTTTTTTACAACCTTCTTGTCTTGGGACAGAAATAGCTTGGGTGACCTTTGGCCTGATATGTCAGGGATTCAAGGTCACACGGACGGGGGCGGGTGGAGGGCCTTTGCCTGCGTAATCCCGGGACATCGGTGGGGGGGTGGTGCCCTCCCATGTGCAGCTTGTGTTTTAACGTGATCGCGATACTGCAAACATGGGCTGCCGACCGTGCTGCCTGCAAAAAACAGAGCGCTTCGCCTTCGGGGCCCTGGCTTTTTCTCGCCCTGCTCTCAAGTTCATGCAAGAAAGATGCTGGCAGTTTGTCCCTTGAGCAACAGAGCACTCCCGTGACCATTTAGTTGCCTTGTTTGTACTGCTTTGGGTGTCCTCTTCGCTTAGGAGACATCCGAGCACTGCGTCAGTCCGAGAAGGACCGTCACATTTGAATGAGCATGGTGGCATTACATGCTCGCACTGAATCCTGGGACTGCAGGAGCGACGCGGCGAAGCACTGCGACTAATCGAGACGGCTGAGGACATGGAATCTGCAAGACATGCCCTTGGTCCCTGACAACCATTGCAAGTGCTGTCGAAATCTCAGGACTGCGCCGCTTTTGGCCAAGTGTCGGTGGATCTGCTGGGCGCGGTTGGATGGGGTCAGCTTGAGGTGCAGGCACGAGTTTGGGTTGCCTTGGTTCTTCGACGCAACCTCTAGATTCTGATCTGCTTTGCAAGACTGCTGCACAGGAGGCCCAGCTGAATCTCACACGTACAAGCGCCACAAGGTCTTGCATCGCGGAGGACTGCAGAATCACGCACATGTGAAAGGCTCCTGTGTCTGCAGAGAGCGGCGATGTGCAGACAGCTGCTAGAGGAGCACGATTCATTGCTGTGGTCTGTGCAATCTGCGCGGCAAGAGCAGCGCATCGAGGCACTTCACAGAACGGACTTTTCCATGGCTTCAATGTTTCAAGAGATGAAATTCTGAAACTACATGACAACTTACATATGTCAGAGTATGTCAGAGTTGTGGTGCACTCAATCAAGGACCGTGCACATGTCTCGCAGACCGCACCTATTGGCCAAAGGATGGAAACAGGTCGGTGCAGTGTCCAGCGTACAGCTCGCAATGTGCAGGTGGCACAGCTGGCAACGGACGAGTCGGTGACCGGGCAAGAAGCGCAAGCAAGCAGTGATGAGGCATCGCTGCCACGCGTATTTGTGGGTGTGTTGTACATTCTTGTGTACCAGGTTCGAGAATTGCAGCGTAGGGCAACAGATTGCTTAAAGCGTCGTGGTTTGCACAAGTCGAGCCTAGGCCGTGCTCTCCGCCCGTGCAGACAGACGCAACCTGGCCATGGAGACCGCAGCATGCCACGAGGTGGGTCGGCGGGTTTCGAAACGTTCTCAGCTGCTGGGACTTACCTGCAAGTGCCAAGGGCTGCTAGGCAAAAGGGTGATAAAGCCCAAAAGGATGGCCTTGAACAGCAAGGGGATCAACATCATCACTTCCCAAAACCTCCAAAACAAGCCTGTACTTCACCCTGAAAGGCTGTAGCCCTCTTTCGCACTGAGTGTGAAGAGTTCACGGTGGGCTCCTCAGTTTCAAGAGAAGCTTCTCTGTTGGCAAGTTTAGTGGTGTTTGGTCCAGCGCATGAGTTCAGCGTTGTCCCTCCCTCCATCCAGCGAGCAACCGATAGAGCAAGGCTGAATGGTCGCGTGAGTGCGAAGATGAGGAGGCATGCAGCGACCTGGCAGTTACTTGGGTTTCCACTCTATTCCACCCTAAACCCTAAACCCTAAACCCTAAACCCTAAACCGTGGCTGTGCAAGGGTCGGGCTTCACTTGCCTTCCGGCATTGCTCAACAGCTCAGGCCATGAGCTCCTTGAGCTAAAATCAGCTGAAGAAAGTCTGGCTCGGGACACCACAAGGGTTGCCACGGTTGCCACAACATGCCATTCAAACTTGGATTTGGATTCGGAGCGTTTGGTGATGGTCTCCGATGTCCATTCAGGGCCCTGGACTGCCAGGACCTGCTCACGGAATCCTGGCTCCTGAAGCAAAGTTGCGAAGCGGCACGCAGCCTTCGAGGACATCCGGGACCATCCGGCCATCAAGTGCGGATGAAAAGTGTGAATGCATCCATCCAGTCCAACCAACTTCTCTCCCCTGCCCAACCAACTTCTTCTCCCCTGCCCACGACTTGAACTCCGTGAGCATCCGTGAGCGCTGCAAGGACAGATCACCGAAATGGATGCCGAATTGAGCCCTTTGACTGCATGGTCTGTTGACCAGCAATAGTAGCTCCCGCGCAGCTTATCTCTGAACAACATAATCAGGAGCTGCTTCCATGTCACGCCGTGGGCTGGCGGCGGCACAATGGCGTGGCGATGCCCTGCAGGTGCTGAGAATGCGATGGCAAATGGTGGTAGTCTGTTGCCGGAGGGTGAGTGGAAATGGTTCCAGCTGTAATGAAACGAACGTAATGAGAACAGACCGTTTCCTGTCTGGGCTTGCCGTAGGTTGAGGAGGCTCTCTTTGCAAGCAGTAGGATGAAGCAAGAGGGAGGGAAGGTCAAGTGTGCAGATAGTTCACGATGCTGAAATGGCAAGGCAGCTGGGCTGCGTGAGCTTCACGCGCAAACCTCCGAACTGCAGAGCGAAGCTTGTCACGAAAGCTAGTTTGACAGGGCCAGGCAACTTCCGGAAAGCTGCGCACTGCATGGGGGTGGCGGGGCGGGCCGTGGGGGAGGTCGGGAGGAGCGCTGACGGTGGTCAATACTGTATTGATAGTACCCATGTGTATTCTTGGCAAGCATGGGTGTGGCGGGGGTGGGGATCTATTTTGATGGTTTCGTGTGCAGTTTGAGTCAGCCTTCGTCATTCACTGATTCGCATCATTTGCGGTCATGATCTGCACAGTTTACACCATCAGAATCATCTAATTGCATCTTCAAACCACCACCCACCACCACCCACCACCACCACCACCACCATCATCATCATCATCATCATCAGCCACAAAATCATAGCAGTCAACAAAATCAACATCTCGCTTGGGGCAAGGGACTCAAGATTTTTGCATCGAGATGCTTCCTTGCCAAGTTCGCATGCCTCTCACATTGGCTTTCACACTTGCCATATCATCATCCGCATAAGCCACAAAGTTTGCAAGTCACAAGAGCTAGCAGAGCGAGGCTTGAGTTTAGTCTTGCTTAAGCAAGTACTGTAGGGTCGGACAAGGTCCGCAACTCTGTGGGCCGTTGAGGGGCTTTAGGGTTGTAGGGTATCCAGGGTTTAGGGCATTTAGGGGCTTGGGGTTTTTGTTGGCCTTACGGTATTGAAGGCTGAGGGTCTCCAGGGCGTTAGGGTATTGAGGGTTAAAGGTAGTCTACGTTTGAAATACTAAGGGTTTTAGGGCATTGATGGCTTCAGGGTTTCGAGGGTTTAGCTTATCGAGGGTTGGTGTCTTTGGGGCTTTCGGGTTTTCAGGGTTTAGGGCATGTAGGGTTTGAGGGTGTTGGGGCGTTGTGGGGCATTGAGCTTTGAAAGCATTGAGGGCTTTAAGGTCTTGAGGGTTTAGGGCGTTTGCGATCTTACCATTGGAAGCAAGCTTGCATCCTGGTGTTCTACATGTTCTTTCATCTTAGTCTGATGGTGCTGACGTGGCAGGGGCATGATGGATTGTTGTGCTGCTGCTGCTGCTGCTGCTGCTGCTGCTGCTGCTGCTGCTGCTGCTGCTGCTGCTGCTGCTGCTGCTGCTGCTGCTGCTGCTGCTGCCGCCGCCGCCGCCGCCGCGGCTGCTGCTGCTGCTGCTCCTGCTGCTGCTGCTGCTGCTCCTGCTGCTGCTGCTGCTCCTGCTGCTGCTGCTGCTCCTGCTGCTGCTGCTGCTGCTGCTGCTGCTGCTGCTGCTGCTGCTGCTGCTGCTGCCGCCGCCGCCGCGGCTGCTGCTGCTGCTGCTGCTGATGGTGGGTGCTGAAGGCATCGTGCCGGTGTGGGACGGTGGTGTGGTGGTGCGGTGATGTTTGCGATGTAGTTGAGGTGCTGCGGGGGGGAAGAGGGGGGAGGGTGGAGGGGCGTGGGGGAGGGAGGCGTGGTGATGTGGTAAAGGAGCGACGGAAGCTTCCTGGCGATGTGGCGGTAGGCTTTGCTCCAGGTGCAGCGGGCGCGGTAGGTAGTGGGGGTGACACCCCAACGGTGTGTTCTGGTGCAGCGGGGTAGGGGGCGCGTGGGCAGCAGTGTGCTGGGGAGTCCGGTGGTGAGGTCTGTTGTGCAATGCGGTTCGGGTGTGTTGCCCCAAGCTTTCGTTGGTCTCGTGGCCTTGTCAGTCTGGTGAGCCTGCCTTCCTTACCAAGGAGGCAGCATCTGCGCAGGCAGTGGCTCTCCACACCATACCAGAATCACGGCATTGTCTCTGCACTGCACGGGGTTTGCATAGAGCAAACCTGCAAATGCCTGCAATACAGCGTTGGTGCTGTTCATAAGTCCTGTCCAGGTCGCCGCTTCAAGCCTCAAGCAGATTGGGGAAGGCCAGGGCCTTTGGTGCCTTCGCCAATTACTAGAGCTGATGCTTGCATGTGTGCCGCACAGAACCCATTGACAAGACACAAGCATGGCTGCAAGGTTGCAAGCTTGAGAGCCATGCACAGATGCCACTGACCCAGAGCTACATGATGACAGTTTCCCTGCACAACCCTGAGCAGATATGAAGCAGGGTTTATATTTCTGTTTTTGGTGAGTGTATATAAGGTTCCTTGCTAATATTGGTGAGTGTATATACCTGGTGTCCTTTTGGGGGTACAAGAAATATATACCCTACTTCATATGGTTTTCTGGCAGAGGTCGATGATGGAAATGGAGCATGCCAGAGCTGAAGAGCTCGTTGCGCAGGGAGCTGAGCACAGGTGTTTGCCAGCCATTGGTGCTGCACATACGGCTGTATGGACTCTGACTCTCTGTCCTTTACTTGCCTGTAAAATGGCAACAGCAGCTTTGCTTGTGTCAAGCAACAACGGGACGTGTTCTGGTAGCAGCTGCTTCTCCTACACCTGCTGTGTCCCTCGTTGCGCTTTGGGCGGGTGTAGGGTGATCTTAGGCCAGCGTTGCGAGAATGGCCGTTGCAGTCCGGTATTGAAATAATAGCCACGACAGTTCGAGAGAGACCCGAGCCGAGCATTAAAGGGAAACAGAATGTGAGTAAAGGAGAAGTCTGCCAAAAAAGAGAGAAAGAATGAGACGTGCAGGCCGAGAGAGGGGCGAGGCGTTGAGTCAATGCCCCCCCAACTCCCCCCCCCCCCCCCCCCCGTCGCGGCGCGGCTCAAGGGGGGCGGCTTGGGATTTTCTTGCAACGTGGATCCCAAGGAGCTACGCCTACGCCTGGGAGCAGGTCCACCGGCTGCAGCGCACGGTGAGCGCGGAGGAAGCGCAGAAGAAGGCAGCAACGGTTCGCGTCCGCGTGGCGTAGGTGGTGACCTGGTGTGAGCGAGATTCTGTGATGCATCCCCGTCCCTTTTAGTAGAGGAAGATGACGGTCCTGGCTCTGAGATGCTATACGAATTTCCAGATCACGCACCCTTTGGCAAAGCTGAGTTGATCGGGATTGGCTGGCCAACTCTAAACTCTAGCGATGCCTGGCGGACTCTCTAAAATCAACTCCGATGGTGAAGGTGATGCAAGCACGAGCCCGGGAAGCACTTCTTGAGAGTGAGGCTGAACTTGGAAGCAATCGAGATGAGTTCCTGACGGTTTGCATGTTCGATGTGAGTGTGTGAGTACGTTGCAGTGTGATTGCTGTGTCTGTGTCCCCGACACTTACCGCAATTCAAGCACATAGCCAGGCTGCTGATGCCCATCTTCTGCAAGCGCGGGCAAAGTGTGAGGCTGAATGGCTACTCACTCCTCACTGCTCTAGCTTCTGATGGGTTCTGGTTTCACCGCTCATGTGCCCTCGTCGCGGAAGATGTTTCGGTGAGACACTCCTATTCACACCTTCCTTGCTGGCGATTCTGCTGTGTCAAAGGTTACAAGGGGACGTCCAACACTGTCACAAACGTTGCTGGCTGCTCGCCAGGTGGCTGCTGCTACACTTACGCAGGGCCGACAGCTGGCAATGCGCACAGGCCATTTTTGCTTGCCCAATGCGGGGCCTTTTCCCCTAGAACTTAGAACTCTTTCGTACTTTCGTAGTTATCGGTATTGGTGGGTGCTCCAAGGATCGACACAAAACTGACACTCGACACGTGCCATTTATTTGTGGGGTGAGCTTCGGTGTTCTGTTGGGATCTGGTGGGGCCCTGCCTCGCGCCCTGGGGTGGTACTACTAATTGGAGTGCATTCACCTCCGCTGCCGTGATAAATCGTGTTCGTCATGTTTTCACATCTGAGCTTAGCATTCGTTGCTGGCATTTGCCGGCGTTCCCAGCGCAGTGACAGGATTTCAACATCATGGAAGCAGTCGAAGTGCTTGCACTGCATGTTAGCCGGACCAGAGGCCAATCTATAGCACTCCAGCAGCCTTTGCACCGGCTGCAAATACTTGTCGGTCAGGCGCAGACCTGCGTGAGCGGCTGAAGGAACGTTGTGCTGCACAGGCACTCTTGGGCAGTGCCAGCGCGACCCTCCATTTTCTTGGCTCATGGCCTGAACCATCGGCACACTACTGCAAAGCTCCCGTGTCGAAGACAAGTGAAAGATGTGAAAGGCTGGCCTCAGTGAGCAGATTGAAGAGGCAGGTCAGGGATGCCCAGAAAGGCGAAATGTTCACCTACTTGGAAGATTTAGCACTCGAGCACGGGTTGCCTTCGCCCCAACACCCCCTGCAAATCACCCGCTGACAGCTGCAGCACAAACCTAGACTTGTGACATGATGTTGCCACGCTGCAGGGATCGGAGCGAGCACGAGAGCTGGGAGCTCAAAAATCGCTTCTCAGAGGATCTCAGACACTCATGCGAAAGCAGCCATCATCATCCCGCCATTCGCCACCCAATGAACCTGACCGATTCTGTTTGAACTTCATGTCATTGTTAAGTTGCTCTGCCGTGTTAGGTGCCGTGTGCAGACAGAGAAGCTGAAGCAGGAGCTCGCCACAGTCCGCCGCTGGCGCCTCAGCAATTCACGAAAGCAAGCTCCTTCAAACTCTGCATCGTTGCAAACTGTCTTGGTGGTCCACAGATGGCCTTGCTACTATGTGCTGAAGAGCCCCAAAAGAATAGAATATTATGATCCCTATATTTCCCTGAAAAAGGAAGGTTTTTTTCGGGGTTCTTAAGCAATTAGTGGCTTGAGTCCTCACCTGGTTGACTCAATAGTTAAAGGTGCGCAGGGGGTGGGGTGGGGGGGCCGTGGCCCACCCAAAAGGTTGATTTCAATTATTGTTTGGGTCACCCACCCCACTCAGCACCTCGCCCCATCATGGCCCCACGTTGCTTCTTCAAGGGGATTGGGAGTTGCGCACGAAGAAGCATTGTCTGTAGCTATCCCTGCCCCGATCTCAAGTGTAATCGACCGGTCTTGACCCTTAGGGGTGTTCTTGTGGTGTTTTCTGGGGTCTCTAGGGCTTTTGGATGCCTCAGGGCATCACCATGGGAGCTGCCACAGCCCCCATGCAGCCAGCGTGTCGAGCAAGCAGCTTGTGTCCAGGTCGAAGTGCTTGCCTTCGAAGCCTGCTTCCGCCGGGCTGACCCGGAGACAAATGGTGTTCCAGCCAGCGGGTCGCGATTGCGTAGGACTAGTTATACCAATGTTCGGGGCGCAGTGTGAATGTCTTGGATTGGGCCAAATCTGCGTGTACTCCGACAATCCGTCCTCCTTAACTTCCGCAATGCTACACCATAATTTGGTCGTTCTTCCTTTGCTCAACGAACGTCAATGCAGCGAATGTCATCAGATCTGAAACATCAATGGAGTAGACATAGGACTCATAGATCTCTTAAGTTTTGCGTGCGTGCGTGCGTGCGTGCGTGCGTGCGTGCGTGCGTGCGTGCGTGCGTGCGTGCGTGCGTGCGTGCGTGCGTGCGTGCGTGCGTGCGTGTGTGGGTGTGTGTGTGTGTGTGTGTGTGTGTGTGTGTGTGTGTGTGTGTGTGTGTGTGTGTGTGTGTGTGTGTGTGTGTGTGTGTGTGTGTGTGTGTGTGTGTGTGTGTGTGTGTGTGTGTGTGTGTGTGTGTGTGTGTGTGTGTGTCTCTGTGTGTGTGTGTGTGTCTGTGTGGGGTGTGTGTCTGTGTGTGTGTGTCCTGTGTGTGTGTGTGGTGTGGTGTGTGTGTGTTGGTGTCTGTGTGTGTGTGTGTCTGTGTGTGTGTGTCTGTGTGTGTGTGTGTCTGTGTGTTGTGTGTGTGTGGTCTGTGTTGTGTGTGTCTGTGTGTCTGTGTGTGGTCTGTGTGTCTGTGTGGTGTGTGTCTGTGGTGTGTGTGTGTGTGTCTGTGTGTGTGTCTGTGTGTCTGTGTGTCTGTGTGTCTGTGTGTCTGTGTGTCTGTGTGTCTGTGTGTCTGTGTGTCTGTGTGTCTGTGTGTCTGTGTGTCTGTGTGTCTGTGTGTCTGTGTGTCTGTGTGTCTGTGTGTCTGGGTGTCTGTGTGTCTGTGTGTCTGTGTGTCTGTGTGTCTGTGTGTCTGTGTGTCTGTGTGTGTGTGTGTGTCTGTGTCTGTGTGTGTGTGTGTGTGTGTGTCTGTGTGTGTGTGTGTTTGTGTGTGTGTTTGTGCTTTCAGAAAGTACTGGCATATAAGTGGTTGCATGTATATATATATATATATATGTGTGTGTGTGTGCGTGATATATATATATGTAGATACATGTATGACCATGCATGCACATGTACCTATACTAGCATGTACCATGCTTGCATTGCATGAAAATGCTGGTGGCAATGGACCATGAGCGTGATATCGCGCAAATCTGACCGACAAGCATGCACTCATTGCAGGAGCAGTCATGCTGGATACCCAACAAGAACCTGCCAGACTGTCATGCAGGCAGCAGAGAGCGTGATCCATCACAATACTCGTACCGCAGCTGTAAGCAGCAGAGGCAGCATTCTGTATGTTTTGCATGCGATGTTTCATCTGGGTCTTGTGGACTATGCGCCCTTATCGACAGCTTTCGAAGAGTCAGCATGTGCTGGTAGTGCAAGTGCAGTTGTGAAGTTGCTGGCGGGTTGTATTCAGAACTCCACTAGGATATGGCGTTGCCTGCGCAAGAAGACTCACCTGCAGTATACTAGACGCAGAACCCTCGGCATGGTCTTGCAAAGCACGTTCAACCGATGGCTGCAGACGTGCCAAAGTTCTGCGTGCTTGGTGGAGGCCCGATGCTTCGAATTAGAATGCAAACATGCATGGCTCGGATCCACCCTGCCTTTCGGACTGCCAGTGCTTCTAGTCGTTCAGAGAGTACATGAAGCGGGGAATCATGGCGCTTGAGTTGTTTCGGCTCTGGAGATACATTCGGCTGTGAAGTCTGGACATTACAGCTTGTTCCCTGCTCGGGTTTGTTGAGGCTGATGGAGGGCTCATACCATCATGGACCATTAGACGATGTCCTCAACCTACAAATCCTGAAGCAAAACCGAAACCCCCAAAGTGATGCCAGAACCAAAAGTCAGCTCACAAGTTTATATACTGACTTAAGAATAGCACTAACCACAAGTCATGCTTGTAAAGTCATTAATCTCTAAGGGTGGCAACAAAGCCCCTTAAGTGCCCTTAATTTGGTTACAAGTAGAGTTCTAATTGGTTAATAGGTACCATGAACCTTCAAGTGCGGGTGGGGAGCTGAGAGGGCCAGTATCCAGGCATCGCCGGATTGGTGTCAGCACGGCTGCTGCAAAGACAGCTTCCCCATGCGCAGATTACGCTCCTGGAGGCTTGTGGGGAATCCCTTCCGCCGAATGGTTAACCCCCCCCCTACCCCCCCATATCAAATGCTCCCAGTACAGTGTGATATTACAGTATATTGGGGTATTTAGTATTCTCATAATAAAGCGTTCGGGGGTACATAATATTCTTGTCATAACATGTTTTGGTGAGGGGATTAGCGTTTAGATAGTTTGCCCACAGCATGACCTCGTTAGCTCGAGGAGTCCGATCGGCTTGGCGGCCTTGTCTGCACCACAAGAGGACACAGAGCAGCTTTACCCCTTTTGTACCCCTTAAAGGGACCTCCAACAAGGATACCCCTATGTTCGGAAACCCCCATGTGGGACATGCAGGACCAAAGCGCCCAGCATACCTTAAAGTACACAGGGATCCGTAACATGACTTAAGGTATCTTCCTTACTTAAAAGGGGTCTTGGGCTCTTGGGGTGCAGGACCAAAGCGCCAGATCTTGGAGACAGGCTTCCATTCCAGCGTCTTGGTGAACAAGAATGGTCGGGAGGCACTGGGCTTGGCCAAGATGCTCAAGCTTGACGACGAGGTGGGAGTTTCCGAGAATAGGGGGGGGGGGGGTACCCTTTTTGGGGTTCCTAGAATCAGGATTATAGTACTTGGGGGGGTATATTAGGGATACCCCCGAGTTTCGTAAACCCCCCAGGTCCTTGGGGCGAACATCGAAGCCTCTGCACGGCGCCACTTGCTGCACCGCGGCCGCGTGCAACTGGTACCCTCCGCTCATCACGTGCTCCGGTATGGCCCAGCATTGATGGCAGAGCCCTTGTGGCCGCGAAGTCGAGAGCCTGATGAAAGCGTCGCAGCCTTCACGTCACGGCGTGCCTCCCGTTCCCTGGCTCTGCGCCTGGCAGATCCCATCTGCCGGGGCCAACTCGCAGGGAAGGCCGAGGACCTCTCTGTGAGGACCTGCTTTCCCCGGCTCTGGCACAATGAGCAACGCTTCGGATCCGTGTTCGTTGGGGCAGGGGGCTCAGAGACCCAGTCAACTGACGGAAACCTACATGCCACTTGTTTAATCTTTCGAAGAAGCACTTGGAGAACTTCTCCGCCGAGGCAGCGCTTGGAGCGGTCGTCGCCTATCGACAGCGCAGCTGGATGGCCCTCGATTTGCTGGTGCGCCCCGCTACACCACGCTGCTCCGCAAAGCACAGTCTTTCCACGTCTTTCCTACCAGCAGCTTGAAGCACCTCGCCATTCTCTGAGCCTCCAACCTGCACACGGAAAGTCCATGCCTGCACCTCAGCCAATGGCTCAGAGCTGGTCTGACGCACACGGCCTGGAAATGCACGTGTGATGAGACAACCTGCGATGAAGGCTAGTGATAGTGACATCTGGTGACTAATGACTAATGTGTTATCTCCAGTTTGTTGGAGTTGCAAATCCCTGAACCCTAAACCCGAAACACCCTAAACCCGAAACACCCTAAACCCGAAACACCCTAAACCCGAAACACCCTAAACCCTAAACCCTAAACCCTAAACCCTAAACCCTAAACCCTAAACCCTAAACCCTAAACCCTAAACCCTAAACCCTAAACCCTAAACCCTAAACCCTAAACCCAACCATGCGTGACCTCATGCATGTCGGGGTCGAGCCGTCCTTGAACATGGATGTGCTTCCCAAAAAAGGGGGTACCCCTTTTGTACCCCGACCTACTCGACTCTACTCCCTTTTAGCCAGGAGGGTACACAGCCCTATTCTCGGAAACCTCTCATGGCTTCGATTCTGCCGCAAGTGCACGTCGTGGCTGCGCCAACCCGAAGCTTCAGCAGGCACGGTGGCATTCTGGAATATACTAGTAAGACCATGTCAAGCGTATAATGTAGCACTATTAGATCATATCATACCATGAATCACGTTCTATCCATATATCACATAAACAAGTTCAATACAATAGAAAATTTCAAACAATATAATATACTCAAGCAGAACATGGCAAACAAATGACATGGACTGCCATAAAGTGACAGAAAACTGTCGATGAGGCTGACGCAATTTGCAGAGTGTTCGCACATACCCTAAACCCTAAACCATCGTAAACCCTAAACCCCGCGCACTTCCAGGATCGCGCCAGAGGCCTTCACGAAATGCAGAGCCAGGCACGTTCGGGGCTTCAAATCTCTGAAAGCTCTGAACGTCTGTTGTTCGATCTCTTTGCGAAATCAGGTTTCCTGTCGTTCCTGTGGAATCTCAAGCGCTGGGGCTGCTGAAAGCCTCCATTCTTTGCGGCGGCTTGGCGGCGGAATGTGGAGTCAGTTGTTGACACCCGTTGGGACATGCGCATACATTAGACGGATGAGGATGTGCAAGCGCAACTTGCTGAGGTTCGCTCGGACTCGGGCTGCGTCTGAATCGAAAGCTGCGTTCAAGCCATCGGCGAGCGATTGGTATGGTCGACGAGCACGCAGCTGCTGTTAGATCGTGGTTAGACAAGTTGGTGATCGGCATGAACCTATGCCCGTGGGCCAGAACAGCCGATGAGTCCGGCGGAATCCGGGTGTTTGGGCCGAGCTGCGCTTGCTTGCTGTGTGGTCTTTGTCACTCTGCTTGCTTTGCCCACCCCCAACATTGACTAGCCTCATGGAGCTGAGGTGGTCACTTGCCTTGGGTCCACCCCTGCAGAGGTGCTGCAGGACCTCCAAAGAGAGGCGGAAGCGTTGCCAAAAGAGCGGGATACTCGACCGGGCGTAGCAACCACAAGCCTCGTGGTCTGCCCTCACGTGAAAGCCTGGCGCGCGCTGTCCTGAGCTTGTCCATATAATGTCAGTGCGCTTTCGGTACCATCATAGACTGTGTGTGCTTCATACCATTCAGATGACCTGAATATGTTGGATTGCGTAATTCGCCGCCATGGACTTAGGAATTTGAACCGTTCGCAGAATTCTTCGGCAACACCCTGAAGAACGGGGTGACGTTCGAAGCCAGCCTGGGTGTCAAGCTGGTGGCATTTCATCCCCAGTTTGAGCATCAACCGTTGTGCCTAGCCTCAGAGTGATAATTTAATTTGACTCCGTCCTTTGTATTCTGAAAGAGCCGCACATACACTAGGCGGGATAGGAATCGTATCCGCATAACCCTCTGGCCAATACCTCCATAGCACCTCCAATCACCTCCATACGTTCGCAGGTTACACATTAGCATATATTGTCCCGTATGCAGTATAGAATGTATGCATACATATACACATATATGGTACTGCCCTCCCAACCTACTGTTCTTCTGGTTTATGCTTGTTTTCATATGTTCCCTTGCGAGCCTCGTTTTCGGAAACGGCGCCTGTAAGAGGCAGTGCGTAAGGCACATGTTTTTTAAGTTGGAGGACGGGTGGGGGGGGTGGTTGGTGAGGGGGGGGCGGGGCGTGCAGGCTGAACTCGGTTTTTTCCCTGCACGTCTGTTTCGCAGTTCCGTATGCCTAGGCTGTATTCGCCGCCGGCTTTTTGTCAATATTCTGCTTGTCCTTCAAAACTTGCCTTCCCTAGCATTAAAGCAACAATTCCTTTGTGTGGTCCTTTGTCCTGATCCTTTAAAGTTTTCTTCCTCTGGCCAGTTTGGCTCACCCGCGGCAGAGGTGGCTCTGCACCCGCCGTGATGCGCGAGGATCGACATGGAGATTAAGTTGCCCTAAACTCTAAACCCTAAACCCTAAACCCTAAACCCTGGCTCTCTTTGCTCCGCAGCTTTGCGCTCCTGTCCGCGCTCCTCCTTCACGAAATGTCTCGCTTGGGTCGTCCCCACTGGGTAGATGACATGGCTCGGCGTCGTGAATGTTTGCTATTACAAAAAACTGAAAGCTTCGTGCCGAGCTTAAAATTGGAATCAGGACCCCCTAGTTGTTAAACTTGTGGGGGGGGGGGGGGGGGGGGCGGGCGGAGGCAATTTTACGACGGTGACGTCCAAATTTGAAGAAAGCCCCGAGGGCCGTGAGGATTTGGCTCGTTTTGCAAATCTTACCCTAAACCCTAAACCCTAAACCCTAAATTATACGAGCTTCATGTGCTCCCCGGGCCCGACGCATTCGAAGCTGAGGTTTGGCAGCGTGCTTGAGGTGGACGATGTCTTGTCTCTACCGCTTGATGGGGCCTTGCAGGAGGCTGGGTTTAGGCTTTAGGCTTTAGGCTTTAGGCTTCAGGGTTCAGGGTTCAGGGTTTGGGGTTTTAGGGGTTTAGGGTTTAGGGTTTAGCGTATTGCGAATGTGGCGTGAATCGTGCTGAGCACATGATCCCTGTTCTGGGACTACACCTGACTACTAGTTAGAACTATCCAGAACGGGTTTCCGAGAATCTGCCAACGATGTCGCAGTCCATTGGCTTGTCAAGGGTCCGCCAGTGCGGTGCGCTCTTTCAGCAGAGCTAGAAAGTTGCTTTCTGAGATTCTCATATTACCAGGGTTTAGGGAGTTTAGGGTTAGGTTTTGTTGCTCTGATGAAGCTCCTGGGCAAGACGTTGATCACAGGCCACGGTCTTGGACCCAGATGCCGGGCAAGACGAAGAGGGCCATGACATGTGTCTCGGCAGCTGTAGGAGGTGGCTGAGTTCTGACTTGCGATGTGGGGGTTTACGAAAATAAGGTGCCCCCCCCCAATACAGTCCCCAAAGAGTAGGATTCCCTTATAATAGGACCCCAATAAGGTACCCCTATTTGTCGGAATCCCCCATTAAAGGGGGGGGGGTGGGTGGGGCAAGTCCAAGTCTCAGAGGTTTCTGGTCGGCCTGAAAGATGGACGCGAGGAGCGAGTTGCCTACAAGTCACACGGCTGCAGTTGCGAGGGCTTTCGAATGGGTAGAGGGAACCGGGAATCGCAGGGAAGGCATGGCAAGAGTGGCAAGAGGCTGCACAAGCGTGAAGATTTCTGGCCCGGCCAGAAAGTTTCAGGTACCTGGCAGAGCTTCTGCAAGAGGAGGGAGATGACCAGGACGAAGAGCTTGAGGAGCAGCTGCAAGGTGAGGCTATGCTTGCCGGAGGTGAGCTTGCACCAGATGAGATTCTGGCGAGCGTTCCGCAGCGTGCGCCGCGACCAACATTTCACCTCTTGCGGCTTTGCGACGTGTCTGCAGCTCTTGCCGACCCCTCAGCTGGAGATCAAGTTTTGGAGCAGAATGCGGACACCGTGCAAAAGCTGGGACTTGAAAGCTGGACGCGCCTGATGGCAAAATGGCCTTGGCCAGATGAAGAGCCAACAGCACTTGAACAAAATGAGCCTGGCACAAGTTCTTGCAGCTTGCACAGGTCACTATAGGTTTGCAGTGTCAGTATGACTTCGTAACGCTTGTGATGTCAGGACCCTCTGCTACAGCGAGTGGCAACGGGGGGCCGCGGGCAGCTCAGATTTCCTTGTGTCGGGGATGCACATCTTGCTTCCATCAATCACTCTGGGTACGGGGAAAGAGTGTTGCGGCAGTGGGTCGGGCACCCGAAACAACAAAGATGAGCACTGGGTTCTTAGCGCTGTAGAAGCCCACGTGCATCCTGATCCCAGGCAGCTACTCATTCCGGAACGGCATGAGCAGTCTGACTGATGCCATAGAGGAGCCGATGTCTAAAGCAGCTGTGACATGATTTCGGCAGACAGGCCGAAGGCAGACAAGCCAATTCCATGCAATTAATCCGACAGCGCACCCAAAGACATACGCTGGACATGCGTGACGTGCGGTCTGCTCTTGCGAGGACTCCCTGCGGCACCCGGCACCTGGAACGCGTGCGGTGGAGATTCGGCATTTGCCACAGAGGTTGTAAGTTTCTCCCATGCACTGGCAGGCAGCATCAGGCAGCGCTCCCATACGTTTCGTTTACTTCTCTGACAGCCTCCCAGGGAGCCCTTTTGTGTTCGAGGTTGGACATCTTCGATCGTGTCCTGATTTCGTGCTCTCTGGCTATTCCTATAAGCCAGCCAACTTCCCCATCTCTGCCTGAGACTCCATTGGAGGGGCAATCACGAATGGGAGGGGACATGCAAACGTTCGAAACAGCGCTTCTGCACCCCAGTGCAGAGCGGCGCAACGCGCTACGTATCACGCAGAACGATCCGGTGACTTGCACGCCTTCCTATCCTGTTGCGGGGCTAGCATGTAGCACGTATAGAAAAGCCCTTACTATCAATCCTTAATTGAGTTATCAGAATCCCAATTAAGGACCAGAAACGTCAACAGAATGAAGGAGGAAAATTGGGGCAGACGCGCTGGAGCGCTCTCGGAGAGTTCTTGCTCACGAACGCAAGATACGCAAGACATGTAGGGCTGCAGAACTGTGTTTGCAGAACTGTGTTTCGCTGGATCCCGTTTTTCGCTCGGCTTCAGCATAATGTTCCCAGGTCCGCAGAAGCCTGTCCACCCCATGCCCCATGCACTTTCGTCTCTGTTCTGCATCTTCTGCATTTGATCTCATCTTCGTCCTGTGCCTTGCTTTTGTCATTGTTTACCACACCTTCTTGGTGTGTAATCTCCTCCCCCTAAGAGGAAATCCCCCCTATACCCTCATATTCAATCCTCCCATTACAGTTATAGTATAGTGTGTGTTGAGGCTGGGATCAGTCGTCCAGCGGCACTGGCCCAAGTCGGAGCAGAAACTGGAGGGTGCCACACAGCAAGAGCCGGTTTCTTGACATGCTGGGTTTTCCGAAAGCAGGGTTGTACCGAGCTGCGCTCCATCTCTCTCTCTCTGTCTCTTTTTTCTGGAGGGGATGTCATGTCTGTTATGTAGAAGAGCAGCACCTGCGTTGCAGTGCTTTGGCTAACAGAAGAAGAAAGGTTCTGGATTCTGGACTGATCAGCGGCTCGACAGACCACTACGATGATTGATGTTGGCTTTGACTAAGCGGATAGGCCAATCTGCAAAACACAACGCCTGCTCCCTAAGTTTTCCTGACTCTAGCGCAACACTGTAGAAGCTGAATGACCCTGCTGCTGCATGTCGTCCTCTTGAGTGGACAGACAGCGTCAGTATTGTTGGAGTCAGAAGCCACGGTGAATGACCTCAAAGTGCGAGCACAACAGAAGTTGCAAGTCCTGATCGCTGGCCTTTTCTCGAGGGATGGGACCGTGCTAAAGAGAGGCAGCAAGCTCAAAGACGTGACTTTATGCAGTGGGGATACAGTCTCAGCGACGGTCCGCCATGCTGGCTTGGCTTCAAGTCGTATATCCAAGGCCTTCGCCCTACTTCGCGATGGACATGTCGTGACCTGGGGCGATGCCGATTTCGGCGGCGATAGCAGCCAGGTACAGGATGAGCTTCGAGATGTAGAGTGGATTGAAGCCGGCAGTGGGGCATTTGCTGCCATACGCGACAATGGAACTGTAGTGACTTGGGGCCATCCTGTTTGTGGTGGTTCGAGCAGGAGTGTGCAACAGGATCTGCGAGGCGTAATCCAAATCTGCTCTTCCAGCGGTGCATTTGCCGCAGTGCGGTCTGATGGGTCTGTTGTTGCCTGGGGTATCGGTGCTCATGGAGCCGACACCAGCCGAGTGGCGCACAGGCTTCGGAGTGTCAAGGTGGTCCGCGCCGCGGGGCTTGCATTCGCTGCGGTGCTGCATGATGGGACAGTGGTGGCATGGGGCGATCTACGAAATGGCGGCGATTGCAGCGACGTCCAGGACCAATGAGAGTGCTTGTCAGGAACATGTCAGGATATCCTCTTTGTGGAGCTCAGCGAATGTCTTGTGTGCACAAATTCACGGCATAACCCAACGATTGCGGCCTTGAGATGTTCCCCGAAACCACAATCTCATGGACTCCGCGCGTCCGATATGTCAGAGGCAATAGACATGTTTGGATCTTTTGGACAGGGTGTCGCGTGTGGAATTGCACAGGTTGGATAAAGACATTCGCATGCAACCCTGCTGTAGAAATGCCCCACTTGTTGCCCTCAGGGTGTGTCTAAGGTATTTTGTGAGATGATGTGCAGGACAGGCTCCTGGATGTTCAGGATGTGCAGGGATCAGGCGGTGCCTTTGCAGCTCTCCTACATGACGGAAGTGTGGTGACATGGGGCCATGCTGAATTTGGTGGTGACAGCAGCAGCGTTCATGCAGAGCTCCACGATGTGCTCAGAATTCAATCCAATAGCCGTGCATTTGCAGCTCTGACAAAGGTAGGTGGTGTTGTAACCTGGGGTCATAGCTTGTATGGTGGAGACAGCACGTCGGTCCAGGCGCAATTGACCAACGTACAAGAGATACGGGCATCAGGCAGCGCTTTTGCAGCCATCCGATCGGATGAGACGGTGGTTACATGGGGTTTTGCGCCGCATGGAGGTGATAGTAGCTCGGTGCAGCAAGAGCTGAAAGGCGTCCAGCGTGTTGCGGCTTCCTCTGGTGCTTTTGCTGCCGTGAAGTCTGATGGCTCTGTAGTGAGCTGGGGGCATGCGGACCATGGTGGCGACAGCTCACGGGTCCAAGGCGAGCTTGTCGAGATCTACGACATTCAGGCCTCTTGCAGCGCATTTGCAGCCATGCGCCTGGATGGACAGATCTTGACATGGGGCAATCCATGGTTGGGCGGCGACTGCGGGGGAGTGCTCCCAGCCTTGAACGCTGAATGATTCCAACGTGAACCTCCTCTACGTGCAACTGCATACAAGTCATGCAAAGGATAGCACCGCAGCCTCCCCCGCACTTCATGCTGAGAAAACATCTGCACGCGCGGTCCTTTGTGTGGGGTGAGCGACCCCTGGCAAGCAGCTCAAGCAGTGAACCCGGAAGAACAAACGAGAACCTGTCTTTCTGGAACGGCTTCCGATGTCAAGCCTCTGATTTACTGTCAAGCTAGCAGCGCACCCCTCCATCCGGACGATAGGATGACATGAGCAACACTGGTGTGATCCTGTGATACTCTTGCGTTTCACAACAGTTGCAGCAGGCCCAGCTGCGAGTGCAAAATGGATAGTTGAACCGTGTCTGTTTTCGCCTGGAACACTCACTCCGTGTGACAGCTGTGCGATACTGGATACCGTAGATGTTCTCAGGCTGCAGGAACCAAGCCCCGACTCAAAGTCTGTCCGTGTTTCCCTGGGCAACTTGGCTGCACATGGGGTCGACACGGTTGTTTGCAATCACATAAGGAGTTGAAAGCGCCTAAAGCAGCAAGTCACGAAAGCTCGCGTAGCGAAGCTGGAGTTTTATCTGCTTTAGCAGCAGGGGGCCGACCACGGCCAGAAAACAGCGTATCATTGATACTATCTTATTAGGGGGGGGGGGGGTAAATTGATATATCACACGAATTCCTTTTTTTTGGAAGGGGGGAGGGGGGGGGGGGGGGGTAAATTGATACATCACACGAATTCCCTGGTTTTGGAGGGGGGGGGGTGGGGGGGGGGGGGTAAATTGATATATCAATACCTTAAGGGGAGGCGTTTTTACGTCAAGACCTGACTCCGTCGCGTGTTGACCGCAGCGCGTGAGTCAGGCTCCCAGCACAACATGCGTCGCCGCCCACTAGTGATGTGTTGATTGCAACAAGCTAGTTGCTTGCAAGAAGCTAGTATCTACCCAACACTGCGACGGCTGAAAAGAAGACGCTGGCCCCTCAAGCATGCCTCCAACTGGGCCCTGCCCGCACTTTCTCTTGCAACTTTGCTCTTGCTTCCGGTCCCCGAGCTTTCGTCCTCCCTGCCTCCGGCCCTCAAGTGAAACAGAGGGTTTGGAGGACAGGTCACGCGGACCCAGGTTCGGCGTTATCCGGCAGCCAGCGCAGGACTAGTCCGTGTTGAAGCCCTCTCCAGGATTCTCCTCACGTACTGCAGGCTTGTCCCAGCCCATTAACATGTCCTTGTGCGCTTGAAATCTCTTGTCGCTAGCATCGTATGTGGGACCACCCGCAGCATCCTGAAGCCGTTCCTAGCCGATGGTCTTGGCAGTCTTAAGCTGCACATCATGGCATCTCTTCCTCCAAGTCAGACTCAGGAGATGGTGACACTATCGAGACGGACTGCGTCCTTGCCTTAGGGCCTGTGGAGCGCATGGAGCGACACGGAGGTTGCGCTGAAGTTCGCCGCATGTCTGAACACATGCACGACGTTAAGTCGCAGAGTTAACGGGAACAGCGCGTGCAGCGGCTGACGCTGTCGCGCTGATTTCTCGCCAGGTCATTGCAGCCATCCCTCCTCCATCGCTTTCTCGGCTGCTTCAGAACAGTGGTCTGCAGCCAAGCCTGCGTGTCCTGTTCCCGCTTGATACATCTGTGGATGCAGGGAACCTTGCACGGCTTTCAGAATGCAGAAGTATCTATCCCCCGCCCTCCCTTTTCACGTTGTTTCGAAAGGTGGGTGGTTTAACATACTTGGTGCAGCGACATAAATCTTGCACCGCCTCCAGGATGCCAGTTCTCAATGTTAGGAAAGGGGTGCGGGGCGGCAACCTTGCATCGACCTGGATGAGAGTTACTCGTAGTCGGTGATGGAAGATTTCCTCCATACACCGACTTTAATGAGGTTCCTTGATAGCTGACACAAATGTGGATCCACTGAAGTGAGTTGCACCTCGCTGTTGACAGCTAGATTTCGCTTCTCAATTTTGGCGGAGGGGCCATGCAAATCGATTTTGCATGTCATGCTTGCGGAGGCCTCGCAAACCTTCTCTGTGTCGCCCCACGTGCATCGCGTGATCCACAAAAGGAATCTGAGTCAAAGCCTTCAAAGTACATGTCAGTCTTTTGGTACCACTAGCGTTGGCTGTGCTTTCACAGTCAACGCTCAGTCAACATTTCCATCAGGTCATCAACGTTACAGTGGCTGACTGAATGTTGGCTGTGAAAACACAACCAATGCTACCAGAAGCCTGACATGCACCGTGAAGGTTTTGACCCGGACTCCTTTTGTGGATCACACGATACACATGGAACACAGAGAAGACTTGCATAGCTTTCGCAAGCATGACATGCACACTTCGAGAAGCGAGCTCAAGCTGCCAACAGTAAGTTGCGACCCGCTGAAGTGGATCCACAGTTGTGTCAGCACTCAACGAACTTCCTCATTTAAGTCGTCTCATGTCGTCTCCATAAGGAACTTCCTCATTTAAGTCGTCTCCAGCATGGGCTGTGGCTGGGCTTCAAAGTACTTCTGGTTGCCAGTATGGCCACTAGAAGTACTTTGGAGGCCCATGCTGGGGACGGTTGCGTCAAGCTTGGCAGCAACTACGGCGTTTGCAGCAACTGGCGCCACGTCAGCTGCTGGTGTGAGGTCTTACAGAAGACTCTCCAGCTTCATTCTCAGCTTCCAGGGCACCTCATGTGATAATCCATGACATTGCCGGAAGATTCAGATCATCATGCCCAGAATGTTGATCTGATTTGATGGTCAGGATGAGCCAACCTGGAGACAGTTAGCCAGCATCCAGCACAAGGCCCACCTTGCTGCAAGGAAAGCATCCCGTTTCACGTTGTAGCTGGGCATTCAGCTTTATGCTTGCTAGGCGCACACTGCGCCAGTCGCGCATCATTCTCACTCAGAAGCTGTAGGTGGCTGTAGCTTGACTTCTGCACTGCCAGTCAGTTGCGGTCGTCAACATCTCCTATGACAAGGACGTGCTGAAGGAGCTTTGCAATGCTTGCCGGATTTTTTGGCATGCTCCAAGGTGGCTGTATCATGCGCCAGCAGTTGTACCAACACAACGACATACATGGCCAACACCCCAATGAAATACAATCATTTCTTCCGCTCGCACCTCCCCAACCCTTTGAAGCAGAGGAGAAGCGCTTGAGGGGCGCTGGCTACTTCATCGGCTCCGACGAAAACCAAGGGAGCAATTCTCAGTTTCTCAGTATTTGAGTCTTCGTGGAGCAACTGGCATAGGAATGGCACGACGCTGCTGGGAGTGGAGCCGTCACCGTATCACATTTGGCTCTGCCTTTGCCCATGACCTGTACTCAAGCGGAGGGTTTAGGGTTTAGGTTTACGTTTACAAGTCTACAAGGTTGTGGGCGAGGCACAAGGAAAGTACCTTGCGCGAGTCAGCTTTAGCTGCTTTAGCTGCTTGAGCCTGAGGGGTTGCATCCATGCATCCATTCGCCTAGACCTATTAGAAACTCAACTTGCTCAACGTTCAGCAAGCCCAGGTTAGAATTCAGGGTTTGGCATTGTCGAGAAAGTCACTAAAGTCAACGTAAAACATGGGTCTGCAGAAGCAAGAAATCAAAAGCAGAGAGCTTAGCCCAGCAGAATCT
This sequence comes from Symbiodinium natans, assembly GCA_905221605.1. NCBI lineage: Eukaryota > Dinophyceae > Suessiales > Symbiodiniaceae > Symbiodinium > Symbiodinium natans. The sequence continues at coordinate 21,448 of CAJNDS010002074.1, read as the reverse complement.
GGCGCCGCAGACATGGCCGAAATCTCCGTCGTTGTAGGAAGCCGCAGTGCCCCAAAGCTGGAGGCTGGAACGCGCAGAAAAGTTGATGCTCAATGTGGTTGAATTGCATTGTGTGCTCCAAGCAGCCTCAAGCCGTTTCAAGCTTCCATGTGGGGGTTTTTGAAAGTTTGAATTTGGTTTGTGTTTTTGGGAAGGTCCAAAAAACAGGTGCACATTACAGGTATATTTGGGGCATATATAAGAAAAGTCCCTAATTGTGGGAAATGCGTGGAATCGCAGGCAGCACGAAGAGGCTTCGAGCAGGTCACGGATAAGCCTCTGCAGCTGTGCGGAGCTTTTCGGCGGCATGTGTGTTGGTTCAGGTTGAGGTCTTAGGCTTTAGCGTGTTGTTACACTGCTGCACCGCTCACTGACAAGCACCCTGCCACAAAGTAAAGGCACCTTCAGAAAGACTGCAGGATTTCAACTCAGTACACGGAAGTGTCGGACGTTTCAGCACACCAGGCAATAGAAACTGGTGACGTGCTTGTTGGGGTTGAGGTTTGAGAGCACCGCCAGGAATGAGACGATGAACCCCCAAACAACTCGCACATATGAATCCTGTGAACATCTGCACCACATCCGGTTTGGTGAACCTCCTTCGGCCTTGAATGAACGCGGCAGTGGGCTGTCATCACGAAAGCTAGCTCCTCAAACGGAGACTTGCGTCGTTGTGAATTACAAATTCTCTTGGTGGGTCACAGATGGCCACAGGCCCCCGGAGTCAAGCGTTCATTGAAATTATGATCGGGGGGAAGGGCCCATTCAGGCCGAACACCTTGTGCATGTCGTTAGTAGTGTTGTTTTCCAGTTTTCTAGGGAAGTCCTCGCACATTCGTCAGCACAAGATTGAACTGTGAGTGGGTCATAGTGGGTCGCTGTTGCTGCGATTGGTTGCCATCTCTGTCTGATAGGTGTGCGGCCTGTTTAGGATACTCACAGACACTTGAGGTCGATGCCGACTCGGGCGTTTCTGCACAGCCGAGAGGGGTCGAGGAGACCCGGCGGGGCGCGCTGCAGCGATTGCGCTCTGCAAGAGAGACGGTGCGCGGGATGTGCACGGGAGTATCTCAGACCTCCAGGAAAGGAGTTAAGACGGAGAGAAAGAAAGTGACAAGAGAGTAAGAGGGATAGAGGGATACTTCGCAGCAACATCACTCTCAGCCGCAGAAACCTTGGAAGGCGGAAGGTGCGCGGGCTGACTTCTGCATTGCTTTCGAGGGCGGCATTGAGGAGGATGCTGATGGCCGCCAAGTCTGCTTTGCCATTGCAACTGGCCTGACTGGGCGTGACAGCAAGGGTAGCACAGCACACGCGCTGCCCCATAGCGATGTGGCACTTTGAGGTGTGCGCGCAGTTCCGTGATGACGCTTTCATCAGCGAGGCCTCCCATGCCATCTTCTTGTACTAGTACCAGCTTGACGCTCTGAGAATCTCGCGGTTCCGTCTCGGAAGGGTCGAGTTTCCCTTTGCAGGTGCGCAGCGCAACACATTCCCTTCCACCAGGAATTGAGACGCATGGCCAACTATGAACCTTTTACGAGCGTGGCCGAGACGAACTCCTAGTACAGACCCAGGAAATTGATCGATGAGGGCGTCGAGCTCGGCCTGGCAACCGACCAGTTCTTCGCGTCAAGGGCCGCTTCTCAGCAACTGCTGTGCAACATATGCAGATCCTTTATTGCACACTGTCCCCAGAGAGCCCAATACCCCTTAATTTAGGAATATACCTTAAATTATATAGGGATCCTTAATGTGATTTAAGGTATATTCCTTATTTAAGGGGTATTGGGCTCTTTGGGTCATCAATGTGCCTTAGTAAGCATGTCGTTCCTGGTTGCTGTCGCTGTTGTTGCTGCGGTTGCCGGAACTGTCAAGTGGCTCGGAGGATCTGACGGGCGATCAAGGTTTCCTGCGGGCCCAACTCCAGCATTTCGGCTGGAGCAAAACCGAGACATAAAGCGATACAAGTCCCAACTAGGAAGAAACATCCTAATTACACGGCAACTGAACGCCGACAGCAAGCACTCACTCCCAAAAAACTCAGGGCGCTGCGAAGGGAACAAGGCATGTCGGCTGCAGCTACCAGAGCATCCAATGCAGGGGCTCACACGGGAGAGCAGTTGCGTCGGCCCGCGCAAGGCCGAGCCAAAGGGAACCAAATGACTGGAACAAAGGGTGGACTCAGGTGAAGGAGGGTCACAACCTCCTGCCCAACCCGGGCAGTCCGAAAAGGAGCCCTTGACTACCCCTCTCCCCTGCCCAGCAACAAGAAAGATAATTTGAGCATCCCCTCCGGAGAAGTTGCAGGTGGCACTGTGGGATGAACATAGCAAGGTGGGCACTCCAGGGGAGCACTCCGCGGGAATTTCTTGGGAGTGTGGTCAGAACAAGGATACTCAAAGTTACTCTGCAAGAGTCTCTGGGTGATTCTCTGGGAGTCATTACGCACTCCAGGGATTTTGGAACACCCGGGTGAGGAGCAGAAGAGAGAGGAGAATAGCTGAGGCAAAAACAGGACAACCCCGCACCGAGGGTGGTACTAGTACAAAACGCTCGTTGTTGCTGTTGTCGTGCTTGTTGCCATTGACCTGTGAACATGCCAAGGCGATTCGTAGCATATGAGCCGCAGGTTGAAGCATGTCCTGATTTCTGTCAGGTAGAGCAAGGATATGGCAAGCACACAGGCTCCTGGATACCTCGTGCAGCAGGGATGTGGGATGCTACTGCAGTAGTTGTGTAAGACTTGTTGCACGGCGCAGCGGATCTTTTTGCGCGAGTTGTGGATGAAGAACGTCTCTGGAGCAGAGTAAGTGTCAGGCAGCGCTTCGACAATCGTCGGGCTGGTAAGCATGGCAGATCAGATGTTCGCATACTCGGCCCCATCTCACCCTGTATGCCGACAGCATCTGACAGCCTTTCCCAAGACAACCGCCCTGCAAAAGCACTTGCTCTGCAAAGCTGACAGGTGGAACCATCGGTGCGCTGACCTTCGGTGCAGTGGACTGGCTTTACACTGCCATCTGGAATAACAGCAAAGCGTGCTGTTCGGAGTACTACTATTTCCTTTCAACCTCGGGCAGGACAGGGTCGCATACTATGCGCAGCCCGCCGCTCTGTGCTTGGCTTCTGAGCTGAATGGCCTCAAAGAAATGATGGTTACTGAAATTGGGGCAAAGGTCAGATGCGGTTCTTGCAGCACGCAGTTCTCAAGGAAGTCCTGCTAGTAGGGAGTGCGCAAGACCTGATTCAAGGAGACCTAATTTTGAAGAGCTAAGAAAGTCCCACATGACAGCCGCACCCCTCAGGTGCCCTTCCTGAACGCTGGTGACTATGGCATCAGCCGTGAGAACCCACTTGCGCGCCCTGATGCACAAGCTGCCCCACGATAGCGCCGAACGTTGCAAGAAAAGAGAGTCTGCCTGCATCGCGCTGCCACGGCTTACAACCCTAAACCTAAACCCTAAACCATCCCTAAACCCTTGGCCCTGGCCAAAAAGCGAAGGCAGAGGCGAACAGTAAGGCGAAGCCGAGAGTCAAAGGGGAAAAAGCGAAGAGGGAGGCAAAGGCCGCACCTAAGTTGAAGGCAAAAGCATCCACCCCGAGCAGAAGCCCCTGCCTTTCTTTCCTGCATGGAAGAAAGACGACGTCCTTGTATGGCATCCAATAGCTTCTGAGACAGCCGGATGTCTGACAATACAAATCTCTTCCACGACATCTCTTCGAAGGTCCATGCTGGCCATGTCCTGGGACTCCCAAGTGTTTCCAGAGCAAGGCACCCGATGCGTTCTTAGGCTTTCAGTCTGCACACGGGGGCACGGGCCCACTGGCATTGCAGGAGAAGCAAACTCGGGAGCTAGGATGACGCTGTGGCCCTGCTGCATTCGTGCAGAAAACGCTGCAGACTGCAGACGTTGCCATTTCGAGCCATGCTTGCGCATGTCGTCACGTCCTTGCTTCTCCACGGAGGTACTTCGATGGCCATCTTGCTGAAGAGAGTGGGCAAGGCATCTGCTGTGATATGCTTTGGCAGCAACCTGACTGGGTCCAGGAATGTCCGGCAGAAGTGGGTGCAGCTCAGGCTTCTCAGAGGATGCCATGGCCACCAACGCCCTGGGTGCGGTGAAGCAACAGCTGGGGGTGGAAGAGCAGCAGCATCCTCGGTTCAGTGACGAGCGGGCTCGTGCCTCCTGATCCCGGTGTTTGGACCCTCTTGAAATTGAAGCGACTTGAGCAGCCCTGCGGAGGCATCATTGCCAGAGTCTTTGTGTGGTCCACTCTGACATTTGTTTATGACACCATGTGGCTTTAGGCCATCGGACGTCAATGTGAAGCTCTGGCACCAAGTCCCGGTCTCAGGGTTTCTTCACCAGTGGCTCTTCAGCTTGATCAGAGCAGGCGATAGCCATCGCTCGTCGGCAAGTTTTTCTCAACATGTTCCAATCACATGGCCGAGTTGCCCTTGTTAGCACTGGGCTTCAAATCAAGGCAGTTCCTCAGTACAGAGTCGGCCACCACAAGTTAGTGGAGGACCTGAGCTTCCACATCAGCACCTACAGGTTACGAAAGGGACCCCCGACCCAGAATGCCACCTGGGATCTGGAAGGTCTTGATGTTTCACATTCTCTGGATGAGAAACGCCTCTGTATGAGTCGTAGTCAGCGCAGGACTTCAACGCCGCGCGGCGACGCCGGCTTCCGTGGCTTCAGGCCTGACAAGCAACGCTTGGCCTTACCTTGGAACTTGGGTGCTAGGTCGAGTGGTGCGTGTCGCTTTCCATGGAAAGGTCTGTGGTCCGGGATATTTTGGGACCCGAAATGTTGCGGACGAAATCGTTGACGCCCGCGAGCTGACGGATGCCGGCAGCTCAGCGTTGCTCAACCTAGCCTCTCAGGAAATTCACGAACCATAGCGATGCCATGTCCGTGTCATGCCAGAATCGCACAAGGCTGACCAAGCAAGCTAGACGGCTGGAAACACTGTACATACCTGTAGCCTCACTTACTCGCCATCTGGGAAGAGATTCGGGTCGCGTGCCGAGTCGGTCGCTCGGCGCTTCATGCGCTTCCCACAACTCGTCGAAAATGAGACCGAAGAGGACTGGCCCACTCTGACAGGCATGGATAGAAATTCGGGATAGAAATTCTGATGCACTACAGAAGCTGCGGAAGATGCTTCGGAGTTGCAATACACGTGATGTTACGCGGCCCTCCTGGTACAGGACACCTCTCGGCGACTTGGACCCGTCTGAGAGGCCTCTTTGAACACAAGCAGGAAAAAGCAGAGAAAACTGCCAGTGCGACCCAAGCAGATTCGCACAAGAGTGGCGCAGAGAGGCTTTCTGCTCCAAGATGTTTCAGCTCCATTGGGCCGCGACGAAGTGCTGACAAGCAGCCAGGAGTTTCATAACTCATTTGAGCACCACAGCCTGGATACAAGTCAGCCACAGACTTAGCCTTCACTCTCTCGCTGACTCTGCGCGATCTGCACCGATCATTGCCTCACATTCCTGCTCAGAGTAGCCTCACCTCGGACACTGCCCACGTAGGCAAGGGCTTAGAGCAGCTTGCTCATGGCGAGCAGACAGGGCAGCAGTCAGGCACGCCTCTCTTCGATAGAGTCACGAGTCTCAAGCTCCTCGTGTTGCAACCGCATGTAAGGCTTGGGAGCAGACTTGTGATGCAGGACTTCGTGGTGAAGAATTTGGCCTTGGTGGCTGTGTTTGGATCAATGAGCATCAGACTCAGAATGCCACCTGCCATCTCTGCATGCAAGAAAAATCTAATCGATTGAGTTGAATCGATTCCCAGATGGAAGTTAAACAACTACAACGAATGTCAAAATGTTCTGAAGAGAGGTACATTGCTAATCCTTCAGTGAATGTGCTTATTGGTACTGACATGAATGCACGGAATATCAAGCCGCGTGAACCATAATTTTGAGATATGGTAAGTCTCCGACAGATACTTGTCGGACACAAGGAGGCTTCTGATGCACAAGTTTGACTCGCCCGAACTGTCAATCGGAGCATGTGTTTAGATTGTTCGAGAGTTCTTCAGCAAGTCATGGCTTGCCCAGTCCACGCCGGGTTTAGGGTTTAGGGTTTAGGGTTTCGGGAAAGAGCCCCTTGAAGCCCAAGGCTTTTTCTACGCTTCGCAGCGAGAGGCCATCCAGCTCACAGATGCCAAGCCTCAGAGGGCGAGCCTCTCGGAGGGATGTCGCGTCTACACTGTAGTCTACACGTCACTCACACAGAACGTAAGGGTCAGCTGAAGCGAAATTTATGAACGTTTCGACAGCATCCAACTTGCTGAGCTGCTGTGCACTCATGATCCCCAGTTAATCTGCGAGAGCATAGCGCAGGGTTCAGTTTTAGGATTGGCGCAAAACCGGTCCTGCGCCAGGATTTGTATGCAAGATTGTAGCAGTTCTTGCTTTTTCAAAAATCGCGGTTACCCCGGACTCAACTCCGACAAGAACGGGTCTTTGTTGTTCAGAGCTTGCTTGGAGCGAGCCTTGAGCCATGGTTGCAAACTCAAGCTTTGTCCCCCAAGAGCCCAATACCCCTTAAATACGGAATATACCAGAAATTCCATCAAGGCTCCCGACATAATTTTAACGAGTATATTCCTTGACTAAGGGGTATTTGGGCTCTCTGGGTCGTTCGATCATGCCGAACTTTTTCGAGACGAGTTACCATGTGTTGGGGGGGTATGTTCCCTTGGGCGAAGGAAGGCGAGTATGATCTTTCCAGACCATTAAACCCCAAACCATCGCGGGGAGGGCAGGGGAGGGGGGGGGGGGGAAATATTGTTGCAGATATATGCACATGCTGGCGCTCCGAGCTCTTCTCAGATTGGCAGATCTCCCTGATTTTTGCAGCCTTGTATGTCCAACTGGGCTGCTGGCAAAACTTGAGAGCAAAGTTAACCCTGAGTGCTGGGCCGGGTCTCGATATTGCGAACTCCATCGTAGTACTTTCCTGCGTCCAGGGGCTTGGCTTCAAGTCTGCCAGAAGCAGCCAACAGCCGAGCTTCCAAGGACGGGGCGGTCTGTCAGTTTGGTTCAGGGTTGCCATTGCCATTGCCCTTGTCAAGGCCCAGCCAGAAATCAGCGGCCCGCGATGCCGCCTCTCAGGGGGAGCTCGGACAGAGGCATCTTGGGATAATCCCGAAGACGTTGCGCAGAGCGACCACTTCGTTCTGCACTTCTGCACTTCTGCACTTGGCTACGACTGCATAGGTGAGATAACCCGGGTCGGCCAGGAGGAGGCACGTCCATGCATGAGAGCGTGCAACGTGAACCTTGATCGACGCTGCCATGCCTCGGAAGCTCTCGGAATGACTGTACATCAACATTTCAAGAATGCCTCCAACTGCCAGGCAGAGAGCAGCCATGTTCGCAGAAATCTTAGCTTCCCGTGGGCTCACAACATGGTGCAAATGTGCTGGCGGTGCATTGCCAGACAGCCCCCATTCTTTGCATGTCAGTTTAGGCTGGCGCGCCCCGGTTCGAGATGAGAAGGTTGCTTGGAGCCCGTGCAATGCATGTTCAGTTTCAGAACCACCGGCTCTGCAAGCATTCTGCGCAGTGCTGTGATGGGCATGTGATGGAAGACGCTGGAAGATGCTGAGGCCCGCACCAACCTGACCACTTCCAGCGCGGATGTGCCCTGATCAAACCAGTCATGCCTTTTGTCCTCTCAGATCATAAGTGCCAAGGCCGTTGTCGTGGAGCTGAGGTAAGTGAAGGCCCCGAAGACAAACAGCAAGAGGCCAGCCAGCTGTCAGGGCCTCCTTTGCACACCACACGAACCCCACGAGCTTTCACTGCATGTACGCTCTCGATTCTCGGTTTGTGTCTCGCCGTTGTCCGCAGCTCGAAGGTCAAGGCTTCCCTAAATTCTGGAGCAGTAGACCCGAGTGACCCGAGCCATGGCCAAAGTGTCGCAGGGCACACTCAGTCCGCTCTCAAAGCAAGCAGTGGACTTAGACGCAGCCTTTGAAGAGGCAGCGCTATGCGAAGTGCCCGAGGTGCCTTGGGAGTCTGAGACCTCCAAGCCATTTGTGTTAGGGCTTCCCGCTCGTAGGCTGGGCATGGGTTTTGCGGCTCTGGCCTTCGTCGGCCTCTTGTGGGTGGCTGTGCTGCAGTTTCAAAAGGACACCACCGCGGCAATCCCGAAGGTGTCGGAGTCATCTCTTCAGGTGGCAGCTATATCCCCCTTGGGAATTGTTTTCTTGTTTTTGTTTATATAAAACCCAAGAGGAGATTTTTAAAGATATCGTGTTTATTAAGGTTTTAAGGGGAGTATAGGCAGATGATATGGGAGTGCAGCAGCTGCTCGAGCTTTTCGAGGACGACGTCGCTCCAAGCATGGACCATGCCAACAGCACGTTTGCCAAGGATATCTTCGCGATCAAAAGGCATCTTCAGGACATGACGCAGAACCCCCTTGCTCTGCCCATTGCTACTTGCACAGTGGATGTGTACCTAGTGGCGTCCTTCATCGGAATCGTTGGCAACGTTGTCAATGGAGCGGTTAAGGCTTGTGAGCGCAAGAGCAACTTTCGCAAGTTCGTGACGCTGGATCGCATCGAAGACTTGCTCAAGATTGACCTCCTAGACGAGAGGAAGAAGCAAGCGCTCATGAGGTTACTGGACCAGGGTTGTCGCATCGGTGTCGAGTCGAGCGTCGCCCTTTTCAGTTTCATTGCTGCCTTCCTGGCCCGCGCCGCTTCCGACTGCGCCATGTCAGTGAAGCTTCCCCCAAATCCAGGTGGGGGTTTACGAACAAAAGGGACCCCTGATAGAGGCCCCCAAATAGTCTAGGATTCCCGAGAAATGAAAGGACCAAATATAAGGAACCCCCTAAAAGTCGGAAACCCCCAGGTGCTCAATGCGCAGCTGCCATGAGTCTTATTTCTTCTGGCGTGTCGTATTTGGCCGCTGGGGCTGAGACTGCTCAGGCCACGTGCCCTCCATACCCAGGAATAATTGATCCTGACCCGCTGGTGGTGGCAGGTGTGGTTGATGCGTCTGCAATCGACATCGTGGGTGGATTAACCAGGCGGCTGAGCATTAAGGACGCCATTGAGAAAAACCCGGTGGCAGAGTCGAAGCTCGACGATGCTCGCCAGATCGCTCCTCGGATTGTACTAGGTAAGGTCTACTTAATTTAATCAACTTCGGCGGAGCATTGGTGTATCTTATGTATCTGGGTCGCACAAAACAGAACAGGTTCTGTCTCGCCTTCCTTCACTTGGACCGATTGGTGGCTTCATCCTCAATAACAAGGAGTTTGTGAAGATAAGACGGGAGCAGCGCAAGGCACGATGTCGTGGCTGTCTTGGTTTGTGGTTGCAAGGTTCTGTCTCCTCGGTTTCCATAGACTCGAGTAGATGCCACGGACAAACGCCTGAAACCACCTACCTCGCTGCTCGCCTCCTTCGTCTTGTTCATCCGCCTCTGGCTTTTTTCGGGCGGGTTCCGCCTGGCGGATTATCCCTGAGAGGTCATCTTGAAACCAATGATTCCACCAGGCTCCTGGAATCCCAGGTGGGATCTCCGACGGATCTCCGGACAGGAAGTAGGATCGCAGCAACCCTTCAAAATCTTCCAACCCTTCGGCAACGAGACTCAAAGCTTCCAACCCTTCGACAACGAGACTTAAAGGTGTGTGGGGAAAGGAAGGGGGGGCGAGAGGGGGGGGAGAGGGGGGAGGGTAGGGGGGGGGGAGGCGGGGGGGAGCCTTGATTCAGCCTTTGAGCCCCCAACCCACACCCCAAATCGTTTCTCGAGCGCATAAAGTGCGAGACGCAAGTAAGCAGGAATGATCTTGAGTAGTCTTCCAGGCTCCCGACTCGCCACGTGATGCTTTAACTTTTCACTCGTGGCCAACGAAGCACATGGCTACGTTCCGGATTGCAGCCGGTTCACAGGTGTCCAGCATGCTAGGATTCTTCAGGTGCTTCATAAATACATGTTCGTGATGGTCCCATGCTGAATCCACGATCAGCTTCCCCTTGATGCCTTTGACAGGCCAAGAATCGAAAAGACAAGGAGGTAAAGTGCGGCTTTGACGTTGCCGGCCTGGTGGGTTTTGCGGCAGCGGTGGGTGTCTTCATCACTGCTGGAACCGTTGAGTGTCCCCTTGCTGATGGAAACACCGCCACAGCTGACAATTTCAAGATGGGCTGCAGCATGGACATCTCAGCTGTGATTGCAGCCTTAACAAGCATCGGTGGTTTCGTGGGCATCTTGGCAACTGAGTGCCCTGCAAATCCTTCGAACGCGAAGGACAATCTCTGCGCCACGGGAAGTCTGAACATTGTCTCAGCACTCGGATTCCTGTCAGCCGCACTTTCAGATGCACCTCGATCTTGTGGCGCCGCGCTTTCGGAACTTTCGGGCCCTTCCTGACTGCACCCTGCAAGAAGATGAGATGTCCAAAGATGGACGAAGTGAAACGCTCTTCTGATTTGCATGAAAGTCACGACAGCAGTAGGGAATGCGCTGCAACACTGCTTTTATATTCTCTTCGCCTGCAGGTCTTTCCACCAGCTCAGGAGGAAGATGAGCCGTGCGAAGCCAAGGGGATGAGTTGCTTCGTGTGGCTTCCGGTTTGGCCCTGTGCAGCTCATTGCATTCCAGGGCGATCGTCATCGACTCTGGGCCGGAGCAATTGGATGAAAACGGGAAAGCCAGGGCTCAGGGTCTCAGGGTAAGCTACGGTCTTTTGCAGACGCTTGTTTTTAGTCGTGCCCAGTTCCCTTAAATCTGAATGGTCCGGGAATCATGACTCATGACAGTTCCCGTTTTTGTCTCTGTCTCTGTCTGAATTTGTATTTATCTTTATCTCTGTCTGTCGATCTATCTCTCTATCTCCTTTCGTCTCTCTCTCTCTCTCTCTCTCTCTCTCTTTTTGTCTTTTCTCTTTATCTCTGGCCATTAGGTTCTCTTGGTTTGTCTGATTTCACATCGTTGGATTCAATGACTTGAGGATCATTCAAATTTTCGTTTTGAAGATAAAATATATTGTTGGTACTTTCTTGGATTTGTGAGAGCCGTGAAAGTTGTTCAAAAGTCTTCGTCCGTGGTCCACGAGTCTATGGGTTCAAGGCTGTGCAATGAAGCAGTCCGAGGGGTTTGCGGCGGACCTGTCATGCTTAAGGATGCGAGGCTTCCAGGCAGCGCAAGGGCAGAATTCACCCGACAGAGAGTAAGATGAGGAGCATCTTCAAGGCAAAGCAAACTCTCACACTTTCTCAAGGCGAGCAGTAGGTGGCCATGGCCACATGCAAGCACATGGTCGCGGCAGTGCTCATGCTGCTGTAGTGCTGCTCGCATCTTCATGGCAAAGCAGGCAGGATCCATGTGCAGCATCTTCCTGTTCACACCTTTCGCCCAGCTCACCAATCCCAGAGCAGCAGATGCAACGTGTAGCCAGGCGGCCGACTTCCTGCTGCAGCAACGTGATGTGATGCCCCGACGTAGAAGCTGACACATTCTGGATCGAGGCGCCCGAGATTTAGAAACATGAGCTCAATGCCCTCGCTCCAAGGCGTTGAGAGCCATTTAGGCAAGCTTGATCAGGTCGATAAGCCATCACGACTGGCGCTCTCACGGCGTCGGGCTCATTTTCTAGAATTTCACGCCGTGATGCAAACACACGATCACGGAACCCTTGTTCAATACTTGTTCAATGATGTTCAATGCCGTCCACCTTCGGGGTGCATTTGAACCGCAGCTGGCGGCTCACTCACCGGCAGATACTGGCAGTAGCACCCTCGGAAGTCATGCAGACACTCGCAGAGCGCCGAACGGTGCTTGCAGCCGCCTTGGCTGGAGCTGGAGTATCACTGCTGGCGATCCGCTGGCTTCGGAGTGCGAAAGTCGAGCGTTTCCGACAGGTTCCTGGCCATTGGTTGCTCGGCGTTTTATCGCAACTTGGCCCGGGGGCGAAGTTCATCACTCAGAAGATCGAGGAGTGGTCGCTCATGTACGGTCAAGAGGGGGTCTTCGAGATGAACCTTGCTGGGTCCCGTTCCGTCGTTGTGTGTTCTTGGGAGCAAGCACATCACGTCCTATCCCGAAGGCCCTTTAAGGTAACGCGAGGTTCGAAGATTCAAAACGCCTCAGACATCTTTGCCTTCCTGTTCACTTCGGAGGGGGAGCGCTGGAAGCGCGAGCGGCGCGTGCTGGCCCCTTTCTTCAACTCCAAGAGTGTGGAAAGCCACGTTGGAGCCATTGAGGAGGTCGCGCAGCAGCTTTTGCTGGAGATCGACAAGGATGCCTCCAAGGGAAAGGTGGACTTCTCGGCTCTTCTGCCCTTGTACAGCGCAGAAGTGGTTTGCAAGACAGCTCTGGGCCAAGAGTTGCAATTGCTTGCGACTCGCAACGATGAGATCACCTCTGATATCAAGCGGCTATTTCAGGCTGTGCAATTGCGGTACTTCTCGCCGATACCCTACTGGAAGATTCCGGGGCTGGGTTGGCTCATCGACAATGGTGCAGAAATATCCGGACGCTTTGACCGGCGCTCTGAGGAGGTTCTGAACAATGCGAGCCGCAGCAGGAAAAGCATTGCACAGAAGTTGATGGACATGGATGGCGACAGGTTTACTCACAAAGAGCTGCTTGAAAACGTAGCTGGCCTTTTCGTAGCGGGCACAGACACGACAAGCCTCACCACATGTTGGGCCTTCTACCACCTGGCTCGGGATCAGGAGCTTCAGACAAAAGTCGCAGAGGAAGTGCGGTCACTTCCAGATCATGAGGTGGGGGTTTACGAAAATAGGGGTACTGTACCCCTTCTTTGACCCCCAAAAACTAGATCCTGAATTATAGGAACCTCCCAAAAAGGGTTCCCCTAGTTTCGGAAATCCCCCCCAGGTCTCTTCTGCACAGCTGGACTCCTTTCCTTTGCTGCAGGCGCTGTGGTTGGAGACGCTTCGCTGTCACGGACCGCTGACCTTCATGGATCTGGAAGCGACGGAGCCTGTGACCCTGGCAGGTCGCAAGCTGCCGGAGGGAACCACGATTTTCCTCGCCTTGCGGAGTATCTTGAGGAATGATCCAGAAGTCAAGAAGGAACTTGGTGATGACTTGCATGACTTCCGTCCATCGCGGTGGTTGGGGCCCGAGGGCCTGAACAGACATCCACCCTTCGATGCACTCCCATATGGCTACGGACCCCGCATTTGCGTGGGAATGCGGCTTGCGGATTATGAGGCGCGCCTCGCCATTGCCAAGGTGGTTCATCGGTTCGTACTCGAGAAGTGGGACAGGCGACCACTGATCGAGACCATGACCACGGTAGGCAACCAGCCCGAAGAGCCCGTCGCCATTAGCGTTCGGCTCAGGGCCACGTGAACGCTCGCACCCTTTCAGCCAAGCTGACCCCTCGAAGTAAGTTCGTTTACTTCAAGATCGTGTTCCATCGCCACCTTGGGCGTGCCTTGTACTTCAAGATCGTCTTCCATCGCCACCTTCGGCGTGCCTTGTACAGTCGCTTGGACTTTACAAGGTGTTCGATTCAAAAAAGCCAAACCTTGACCCTTGTCGAGCAGAGAGCAGAGAGGTCACCTTGTCAGGTACCAGAAGGCTGAAAGTTGTGAGGATTCGCCTCACTATACAAGGGCTAGCCCGCCGTTTGTTAGAAGTTTGGCTTCCGATTTTCAGATTCTCACACAACCGCTTCTCCATCTCATGCCGGGCAGATGGGAATGGAATCGGTCCCTGCCTACCTGGCCACCAGTCCCACCAAGGGTTTTCCGAAAAAAGTGGTACCTTTTTTGGGAAGTCCCTTTAAGGGGCTTCTACTCTATCTGCGGGTATGGAAGGGGTACCTATTTTCGGAAATGCCCACCAGTCACCAGTATGTCTGTTCAGCTTCCCAGATCGCCCCAAGGTGAAGGGCTGCCCCAGCACGTCCAACGAGGCCCGAGCACCGACCGCTTTGCAGGTATTAGTGTTTAGTGTTTAAAGTTTAGTGTTTAGGGTTTAGGGTTTAGGGTTTAGGGTTTAGGGTTTAGGGTTTAGGGTTTAGGCGACTATCGGATGCCATCAACGTCTCAGAGTCTCAGAGTGTCACACTTGATGAATGGTTGCATGTTGGCTCGCTGGTCCTCTTGGTAGACGCGCATTGCATCTTGGGGCTTCCCCAGCTCCAATTACGCATGGCTTTCGATTTGTGGGGGCTCAGTGGCCAATCTCGGCATTGTGGCTTGTTTGTCTCGTTTGTGCAAGCTCATGTGAAATCACTGTGAAACCTGATGTGTTTGAGTGAAGTCTCCGGTCTGTTGCGGCAAGTGAGAGGAAGCTTTCGACGACCCTCAGCTTCGTGGCTGAAGCACTGCGAGAAGGATTCCCAATTGTTGGTTACAAGGTGCTGCTTCGGCCGGATTTGGCTGAGCGGGTCGTGTTCATCCCTGAGAGGGCCAAATGCTACTCGAAAGAATGTTGAGCCACTCCGCTTTCTCCGCATTCTCTCGGGATTCGTCTGGCATCCGGTAGCCGGGCCCTGATCCGTTCTGACCCGGTTCGTCTCCGGCTGCTCAGACTCTGGACCTTTTGTGCACAGGGTTTTGACGCCGGATGAATGAAGAAGTTTCTGTAACGGACTGTCCTTGGTCGAACGCTTCCTTGGTCTCGTCCCGAACGCTGACTACGTGGTCGAAGACTGAGACGCTGTCTTAGGGTTCGTGTCGGAGTTTGGCTAGAAATCCCTGCGGTGCTCCTTGGGCGTTTTGAGGGTATAGGGAGCAAAAGCGGGTGGCAGTTCATCCCACGGCCTTCAGTGCATTCATCGAAGCCCAGAGCTAGAACTCCAGGACGTGGTGTATCTTGAAGTAGGCCTTCAGATCCAGAGATCCAACCGAGACCCCGCAAAAGGATGGGGCAGGGGATGGTGCAAGACATGTGGCGGAAGCAGCTGGCTCACCAAGGCGAAGCTCGGCTTTTGAATTGCTGGCAAGCCAGGGTTTCAGAAGAGATTCGGCGTCAGTAAGAGAAAGGGCGCGTTTGATCAAAATGAGGCCCAGGCAGCAGGGGCACCCGCCTCGACATGTCATGATGCTTTGTTGTGGGTTCTGGTGGCTGGTGCGCTACAGGTTTTCGGGTTGCGCCGCGCTCACCAGAAAGCCTCCTCACTGCGCTTTTCGTAGACTCTGTAAACCGCGTGCATCGCTTGTAGTCTCGCCGCGAGGGCGTTAAGGAAGGCACGGCCGCAGTCACAAGTCCCACAATTGAGGCGCTCCTGTTTCTCGATCGAAGTTTCTCGGACTATGCTCGGACCTCGCTTTAGGCTTCGTATAAAGTTTTGGGTAGATAGGCTGGGGCTGTAGAGGCCCCGAGGCCGAGGGCATTCTTTTGCACCCTACCACGTGAGAAGGTCGGCCTACACCGGGTTGGCAGTCCTGCTGGCAAGAGCCAGGCCCCAAGTCCAGTGTGAAGTCTTTTGCTGCAAGGGTCTTGGAAGATTGAGCCACATCAGCCGTCTAGCTTTCAAGTAGTTTGCGAGACGCGTGCTGGGGACCTTGCGAAAGTCGTATGTTGCAGGGTTGTCCCACCTGATTTGTATGCGCATTTTGGTTGTGCTCATTTTTGTGCGGCGCTTCAGCGTCGTCGGTGGTGAGGCTCAAAAGAGAGGGTCCGGCTTTGAGCTTGGAGGCAATGGAGGCACCGTGAGACTGGAGAAGTTCGCGCTTTCGGCGCGGCTGGAAGCTGCGCGGGAGGAGGCTGCCAAGAACCCCTGGTGGGCTTGGAGCGTTTGGCTCCTCGGCCACGCTGCGCACTGCTGCGCATTGCTGCACATTGCAATAGGTCAAGCAAGTTCACCCGTGTCTCCTGCTTTCTCTCCATTTTCCCTCCCTCTCACTCTCTCTCCCTATCCCCGTCCCTTCCTCTCTGTCTCCTCCACACTCCTCCACAAGAGCAGCGCAGTACGGCGTAGTGCAACAGGAAGGAAGGCAAAGCCTGCGCAATGAAAGCAAGGCATTCCCAACAACCCCCCCCCTTCCGGCCTGTCCAGAAAAGCGCATACTGTATGCTCACAACATGTTAGCTTTCGGCACCGCTTAGCCAAGTTTCTGGAACATTTTCTGCGGGGGGGGGGGGGGGGGGATGTATTTTAAGTGTTTTTTGTGGTGGTTTGATGGTGCTCTGGTCCTCAGGGTCATCTGGTCTCATGCTTCTGCGGTTCCATCTGCTGGTCGGTCCTGTGGACTCGTCTGCCTGCACCGGTTGACTGTTAAACTGTGCTGCCTGGGGTTGGCTAGTTTGTCTTAATTTTGTATACAAGTAGCTGGAAACTCCATTTTGTATACAAGCAGCTGGAAACTCCTGCACTCGTCCCTGCGACAAACTGTGGTAGAAAACGGCTTTCGATGTTAGTGTGTCGTACGGGTAGCCCCATAATGGAAAGCAAGGCTTCTGACAAAACGCAAAACACTCACGACGTGAGAGAGGCAATATATTCGCAACAGAAAATACGACCTGACGCATCAAACCCATTGATGAGCATCCCATAGCTTGCTAGCGTCGAAAAATTGGATTGCCGATGTTCGTAACTACATCAACCGCGACAAAAACTTGACATGAGAGAGGCAAGTCAGGAACGAGAAAACGTATAACCTCAAGCATGCATCCCCCCCCCCCCCCCCCGATAGGCCAGACCCTGGGCATGCCGACTGCGTAAAAATGTTTGATCGAACGTTCAAAGCATACGCACCCGCAAACGCACCCGCACCCGCACCCACACCCAGCCCACACCCACTCACCCACCCACCCACCCACTCACCCACTCACCCACCCACCCACGCACCCGCCCACCCACCCACGCATGCACGTACGCACATCAAATATATGCATATGTATATATACACATATTAAGCAGGAGCTAGGTCGTGGGGTCTGCGCCCTCACAACTAGTGGTAGGCATTGAGCTTTGAGTATGTACTGTTACACATATTAATACAACAATCGATTCTGGGCATACTTACCCCGGATTGACAATTACAAAGCAGGTGTGGAAAAAGTTCTCCACCCTTCGCCGCCTTCGCCCAGCCGCAGTCCTCAGTCCGCCTTTGTTACGTCCGAGGCGGAAGGGAGCCCTGTTTGCCAGGGCCCCAACCAAACTCGATTTGGAGTTGCTGTAACAAGTTGTAAACAGTTCTTGGTAGTTAGGATCATGCCTGCTATTATTACATTATCAATTACGCCGTCCATGGACCGAGGTGGTTTCCTCCGACTTCTGCCACTGGGGGGCCCAATTCGGCTACACCCGCGTAGGCCTATAGCTTTTGGTCCTGGGGTATTGCAACGGTGCTGTCATGACAGGCTCCCCATCGCTTGCCAAGACGTATCGTGACGGCCCCATCCAGACAATGCTTGGATTGAGGCAGGGAGCCGCAGATAGCCGCCAGTACATTCCACAGGCTGGCTCGTTAGCTCGGGATTTAGGTTTCGTTGTTCACATCCCCAACCCTCAACCCCAACACTGGCCCTAGCCCTAGCAGCCAAAATCCGCACCCGCACCACTGTTGGAGGGGCGAGGGCGGGTGTGAACCATGCAGGTTGGGACGGGGCGTGTCCTGAGCTGCTTTGCTGATCACGCACCTGTTGGCTCTATAGGTCCGGACACAAACCGAGATTGGCCGACCAACGCTGACAAGTTTGGCATTTGCGGCCATGCCGGACATCCTCCTTAAAGCTGCGGCTTCTGGGGCAGAGATTGCCACCGTGAGCATAGGGCCCCTGGAACCGGTGGCTCGCCTCCGCCGCGCAGCTGTAGCAGCCGGCTATGGTGGCCCGCCCGAGTTGCGCTGCGGCCTGCGCCTGATGTTTGGCGCCCGGGTTCTGCGCGATAGCGAGACGCTGGAAGCTTTGGGCCTGGGTGACGGTGGGGCTGTGGACGTCGTGAGGATGCCAGCCCTCGAGTTCTGGCGTGAGAGCAAGATAGTGTGGAGCTCCGTGAAGCTGCCTTTGGGGGGACCCCTGTGTGAGGGCGCCGTTGTAGAGCAGGTGGGTCGCGACCGCCTCTTGGCATTTCCCACACGGCCAGCCTGGCGGCGGTACGACGACAATAACAGCCTTGAAGCGTCTCCCTTGGAGGATTTTATCGGCAAGTACGAGATCAACCGTTTCGAGCGTTCGGACATCTGGTTGATCGGGGCCAATGAGCCCTTCGCAATGGAGGGGTCTACGGAGACCAGCAGCGGCTACATCAGCGTAAGGCGCATCCCTTTGCCCTTGCCAGAGGGTCAGGCTATCCATGCATTCCACTTCGAAGATGGGCTTGCCACTGTGCTGATGGCTACGGGGCTTGCGGGTGAAGCCATGGAGGGCTTGAAAGAGGGGATGCTGCAGAAGTTCCGACTCTGCCGTGTTGAGGAGGAGGATCTCCGCTCGGCACATTTCCAGCCAGAAGGTGCTCCCGTTCCCTTCAAGTTCAAGTTCCCAGCTGTAGCCGATGGGCGCGATCCTCGCGTGGGCGGCTACGTGGCAGCTATGCGTAACTTTGACTGGCAGGAGGGTGACCAGTCCGACGGCCGAACAGGTAAAGGGCGGGGGAGGGGCTCACATGTTCGATCTGGCCACGATGGCCTCGATCGCTGTGGCCAGCTGATAGCCAGGCTGGGTGACCAAGATCCAAACCAAGATGTGCAACGGGCGTTCAACTTTGAAGTTTGTGAGCTGCAAGAAGGAAGGGAGCCTCAACGGCTGGCTGCATGGGTGGCCAAAGGCCACATCAACCACTCCTGCCAGTCTTTAGGGGATCGACTTCTGCTCTTCTCAGGAGAGCATGCCGGTGAGGATGCCTTCTACCAATGTATCCAACTGATCGATTGGCAGACACAAGAGAAGATCCGAGAGATTCCTTTGGAGTATGAGCCAGGCTACATCGAATGCGAGTGGCCGCGTGGGATCCTGTCAGGGAGCACGCAGACCTTCTTTACCTGCCATATGACACACAGTTACAATGAAACAGTCTTCCATTTCGCAACCCCGGAGATGTGAATGAAGCGAACGAGGCCCTGAAGACGGGCTGTGGACAGCATGCCCCTCCAGACACGTGAACTTTTCGGTCGCTGCCATACAAGGAAAAAAGACAAGATGTAAGCTTCGGGTTCTGAAAGCTCCGAGCTGCAAACGGCTTTTACACTTTCTGTGATTTCCCATTCCTTGTTTTAACTCCACTTGGATGCGAAATAAAGAAGATGTGCAGTTTCTCACACCCCATGCTGCAGGCCCTTAGGGATTTCGGGGAGACTTTGCTTTGGTCCCCGTCCCAAGCCCCCCAAAACCAAAGCCTGCAAACAAGACCCGTAAGCTGCCCGTAAGACTTCATAGCTGCCCAGAGGAAGAACCCACAAAAGGGGGGATCATTGGCGGAAACGGTCTCAACACCATAGGCCAAGCTGGAAGGGCGGTCTCTCAAAATCTGCCCCCGGAAGGGCCTGGATCGAAAGGGAATGGATCACATCCAGCGCCAAGATGCCGGAGCCTTCCGCTCGGTGCCCAGAGGTCCAAGACCAAGCCAGGTCCAAGAAACCCTAAACCCTAAACCCTAAACCCTAAACCCTAAACCCTAAACCCTAAACCCTAAACCCTAAACCTCAATCCTCAGCCCAAGTGGCCTCCGGGGAGCCAAGCCCCTTGTGCCGGCCGCTGGTGCTAAGGCGCTGGAGAGATCACTGGGTTTCTGAGGCACGCATGTGGTTGAGACACGGAACTTGATCGCAAGAGACGACTGGTAGCTTGGTCTCTTTTTGCGAAGCAGTTTGCTGAAGACCGGCAACTTGCAACACGCGACTTCTATGCACTCCCTGCAGCCCAACTTGTACAAAGAATCCGCAAACAGACTGCGCGCTGTTTGCAAGTTCGCAATGCACGTGCGACATCCTTTTCTGATCTTCAGCCTGTGGATTCTCAGTGGTCTCATGGCAATAGCGGCCTTTGCTGTCAGTGGTGGTCAGTGCGCAGCATGTTTCAGCTCTGCTGTTGCCAACGTGCAGCTAGTGTGAAGATGACTCAGTTCGTTGTGGCAGACACGGCATGAAAGATGCTTCCTGGGATAAAGGAGGTCCATGAAGTCAAATAGATGTCGACATGGTTCCTCGATCTGACCCAGAGATGTGAATGTCCAGGCTTGGTGGTTTCCGGAAAGTTTTCGGATGTGGCTCTCGGATTTTCAGCCACAAACGGTGGTTGGGCAGTTTCTCCCGGCAGCCCCTTGCGGACGGGTTGCTCGCACGCTAGGCCGGTTAAACCCACACTGGGTGCCATCAGGGCAGCCTCCCAAAGGTAGGTTGCAGCGGAACTTGAGGTAACGCATGGCTAGATATGGGGGCTACATATGGGGGCTACCACCTCAACCAATGCCCCAACTTCAATACTACCGGCTGGACCGGCCCATCTGGGCTCCGAGAAGAGCGCATGCATGAGCATCAATTTTGCTGCTCTTGAAAGGGTGTCCGGGGCCGCGGTTGACGGCACTTTTCCGAGCATCCCCACGGGCATCATGAGAATCAGCGGGTCGAGTCCCGGACCGGGGCACCTTGTGAGCATCAGCTGGCCCAGGCCCGGCCCGGCCGAACACGTTCATCAAACACATGAATGGTTTCGCATAACTCTTACGATTATCTCCAAAGAAGAATCGCTTTCCATTTAAGGGGCTGCGCCCATGGGCGGGCAGCGGAGGCAGAAGCTCGAGGAGAGTTTTTCTACAAACCGGGAAGGGGGTGCATGCGCCGGGTGGGCGGGCACGCGCACGTGCGCATCTTTCACGACGGGGTCAGCTCTAGGCTTTCATAGTCGGAACGCACGGGTTTGGTGCCGGGGTCATATCAAAGCCGTGACACCATGACCTTTCAACCCTACATCGGCCTTGAGCTTAGAGACCTCGAAGCCCGAATGCCTCAAAAAACCCAAGTCGCAAAGACTAAAACATGCCTTAAAAATCCCAGCTGAAACCGCACCATGGGGTCAGATGCTTTCGGAATAAACATGACGTCAAGTTGGTTTCCCTCTTGACCGGGGGATTAGGATTGGTGGCGGAAAAGATCGTGGCCGGGCAGGAGTTCTATTCCTGATCTGAGATTGGTTTCGCGTCCAGACGACCAATCTATCTTGGGATTGATGCCGGCGATACAATATCTGGAATCGTTATTCTTTGCTTGAAGACGATGCCACTAAATTTCGACAAAAGGTTTTTTTAAGGAAATCATTGCGACCGTCTATAGTGATTTTTTGTAATAGTTTAGTGAAAGGGATCGGTCGAGAGTTGAGAATTATTCGGTTCGAAAATTATAATTTTTTCGGAAAGCCGGATTGAAGATTTCATACGAGTTTTTACTTAAAATTGAATTTCTTATATTTTTATTATATGATTTGATTTGTTTCTATTTAA